>QTSX02004366.1:0-283303 GCA_014839935.2 Entomophthora muscae
ACATGAAGGATGTTCCATTTTGTATGAATTAATTCTGGAGGCTGCCCTTTATAACAGTTGTTAATGGAAGTACAGCGCCCCATGGGAACCCACTTGCAGATATGGGGTTTGAGACCATTGACTATTAGTGTAAGAAGCATGACATTCCTGTTGGTGACGGCTGCTGGGGCAGTGGCAAGGGCTTGTTGATAGGCTGCAAGATATTCAGGGACAGACCCAGTCTGTTTAATGGCCAGGAGGGGTTTCCCACCACAATAGGTGAAAATGTTTCACTATAGCGGGATTTTGCAGCATCCCTGAACAACAAACAAGTGACATCTGTCTACTAACTGGCCCAGTTGATGAACCACACTGCAGAAGGCCCCATAAGGCGCCCCAAAGCGGTGGCAACTCACATGGGCTCAGGCACCTGACAGATATGAAGGCAGGTTTTGGTAAAGTGGAGCCAACTGACAATGTCAGCTACTTTGATACCACCTGAAAAAGACTCAAGTTAGAGATTTAGCATGCATTGGGAAAGGTCTGATTGGGGAAGGGTGACATTTGTGTTGCACTACCCAAGGCAGAGTTGGTCATACACGCTTTTGAGCACCAGCTGGTCTTGATAGATAACATACCTCTCAGGGATGTCCACCTTGAGGATTAGAAGGAAAGTTTTTGATGGGGAGTAGCCATTTGGCCCGTACTCCGTCTTTTCTTGGGAGAATTTTTCTTTTAGCTAGGTTTTAAACCTACCTCTGCTACCACTGTTGCAACTGAACCAATTAGAGTTCAGTATTTTGGTTGGGGAAGACAACAGTTCAATAGAAAGGGCAGGAATGAATAGTTAATGTATTGTTTATTGTAGAATATTGTGATTAATATACTATATGGGGAAAAGACAAGGCCACAAGGAGGTGGCATAGTGGCATGTTCCGTGTAAGGTTTGAAGCCAAGGAATAAACTGTGCGGGAATCAACAGGACAAATTGGTAGCACTCCTAATTAGGAGAAAGTGCCCACAGTTCAACATTGCCATCAGATTGGTTCATGCCATTAGATACGTCAAGGGGCGGCTCCTCAAGCGCCCCCTGTGTATTGTAAGATATGTAAAGCAGGCAAGGAGGAAAACTTGGTTGCAACACCACCCCTATCTGGGTCTGAGTAGAGTTGGGACAGTCACGGCAATTGTCTAATCATAGGCTAAAAAATTTATTTTTAAGCTGGGTTTAGATTGAATCACATCACAGGCTGGATGAATCTGTTTGCAACTTTTGGAATAGGTCACAATCTGTGCCTTTGTAAGTCCTTGTCCAATATGGAACAAGATTTTAAGCAAAAGCGTAAAGGGCTACCAGGTTCAAGTTTAAGAGATATAAGAGGGTAGTGTTACGGTATAAAGACAAACAGAAGGGATAGTACACCCTTGTAAACCCAGAAACCAGCAAAGAACTGCCGCCAAACCCTTGAAAGAAATAGACAACTTGAACACTGTCATTGACAAAAAATGGGTCAAAGTGGGGGTTGCCAAATAGTCCTGGAAAATTTGGGCTTGTCATATTTTCCCTCAATTAATTACAACAAGAAAATTATATGTTATACCCTGGTAGGAGATGGTAGCGCTTGAGCCGTTGGTTGCCAGAATTTTTCAAGTAATGACATCATTGACTCAAATACCAATGCAGGTCCTTCAATTGCTGAAAATATTCTTGACAGCCAATTAGATGCTACCAAAGTTCCCCCTCCCCCATCCTAAGCTGCCATAAAACTTTCCCTTTCCCCCTCTAGAAACTTGTTTCTAGATAGCATATTGGTACTGGGAAAATAAAACCATTAAAGGTTCCCACCCTCCATTATGCTTGAACACTTAGGCCTCCTGGCCTCAGTTGTTGATTGCTTAATTGCCTCCTTCCTGGCGCTTGCTATAGAGATTCTGGTAGTGCCCTGACCAGCCCTGTATCAAACTTCCCATTTGGTGTACTTCTCATATTTTCTCTTGAAAATGCTGCTCTTCATTCCAGTTGTCACTTTGGTACTCTTCTGTACCAATTTTGGCGCAAAGTTTATTGTCCCCACCTCCCAACCTGGATGGGTACTTTTGAAGCAACTGATGGTTTGTTTAGTATATCCTGATCCTTTCTCTTTAAACAGTTCAGCTCACCATTCTATTCTTACAGGAATGCACAGTCTGGAATAAAACTTTGAGTGAAACTTCCAAGAGTTTATCATTTGTGGAATGGAGAGAGAAAGTCTGTAGAGCCCCAAAATTATAGGGTAATAAATGATATCTGCTAAGTTTCTAGTGGTTACACATGGTATATCAATATTTGGAAATCCATCATGTTAATAGATGGTCATAAATCTATACAGACTATCCTTAAAATTAAAGAGATTTGGCATTAGAGCAGCAGTCTTATGCTTTACTATCTCTGGGGTAACCAAATTTCATTTTAAACAAACCCGGCTAGCCTGGTTAACTTTATAAAGAAATTCCACATAGCCTTAACAGCTCAGGAACCCTGTGGTTGAAGATCTAAGCTGAAAACAGGTAAGTTTAGCTTCAACAATGAGATTTAAAGTATATTTTAAAGATTTTGCCATGGTTAGCCGTTGTCATGTGCCAAGGTACCAAAGGGGAGCTCCATCCATCAGGCTATTGGGTTACAAGGGCTCAATACAGGAAAGGAGCAGAACAGGTCAGATATAAAAAACCTGCAGTTAAGGGGCAATAGGCACCAAGTTTGGGAACAACAGCTTTGGCCAGACTGAGATGGTCAGGATGACCATCCCAGCTCTACTGTGGTTGTAAAGCTGCGGAAGAGGTGGAGCAGGGGAGTGATATGGAATGCCAGCCATTCCAGGGTCTGGACCTGGCTGGTAGTCCATAGGGGGAACAGTCAGAATTTAAACTGTCTGCATGTTGACACTTTGTTGACATGCAGAGAGTCAAAATCAATTTGGCACTTAGGCCAAAGCCTACTAGCATGTGCTAAATAAACTAATTTTTTATATTGTATCTCATAGTTGGAATTGATAATCAATGAGAAAACAAAGCTAATTTTGAAAGCAACTAAGAATAGGATTGATTTTTATTACAAAATAAGAAGGAAATCACTATTAAAAATGCCAAATTATTATAGTTTAAATTTAAGCCCAACTTCAACAATGAATCTATTTAATGTTGACATAAATTGACAGTTCATTATATTTCTTAATAAAAATAATAAAATTCAGAATATCTTCACTTATAATAAGTTATTTATCTTTATTTTTGGCCCTTTGTTTATAGTTCTTTTAAATATATTGAGTAAAATTGTCAAGCTTTGTTGTATATTATATTAGTGGTTTATTATATATTTGAAACTTTCAGGGCCCATAATGCCCTGAACAACTAGCTGGCCTTCCTAGAAGACAAACAACCCACAGCCTGGAAATCATTATCAATTGTCTCCCAGAGCAAAAAAACCTCTTTTGAATAACAAATAGGCCGGAATTTGAGAAGCAAAAGAGCCTCAAATCCCTGGCTTTAATCCTATTAATGAATTTGGCCCACTTAATTATTGGGAAATGATACATTGGGAGTGTTATTGTTTGATTGTGCAATTGGGCGCTTAATTGCTTGCGGGTTCTATAAATAGCTGTGGCATCATGGCATACTGCAGCTCAAGCAAAGTTCCTGTTATAACAACTAATGATCATCCACCTCCAGGCCCAAATACACAAATTCCTTTCAAATTGTAAGTTTAACTGAAATTGATGCCATCAGTTCTCTGGTGGCACAAAAGGCTGCACTTTCACCAGTAAGTATAAGTAGGTAGGAGGAAAAGCCCTCCTCATTGGTGACATTATAAAATAAACAGCTTATATGCCCAGGACCCATTATTTTCTTGCAGGAATGATCTATTTTTGCTCTAATATAATCATTCTGTTTGCATCTATTTGTGAATCTACTACACACTATAATCACACATATTCATTCCCTCCTGGTTCAGCTCCCATCACTTTGGTCAAAACCTCTAGAGTTCTTGACTTGGAGTTCCTCCATCTCCACCACCTGGATCTCCCTCCTGGTTGCGCTAGAGAGACCATCCCGCCTGCTATGAAGGAGATTCCTACTACTCCCCCTACCTAACATGCCTCCTGCTCAGGATTTCAGCAAGTTGGGGTTTGTTTACATCACAGTATTGGGGCTGGCCAATAAGTTTACGTCCCATATTGGGAGTTGGCATCCCCTAGCTACTGCAGTGAATTACCTGGTCAGGATCACGCCTATTGTGTACATGGCCTTCCAGGCCTGGCCCGCCTCCCCTGTGGGAGTCCAGCCGGACTCTGGCATGGGCCAGGACAGAAACTACTGGATGTGTTTTGGTTAACCCTTAAACATTGGATTAAGCCAGATTGTATAGGTTAAAACTAGGATTTATATAGTGTCATTTAAAAATGACACAAAAGGAAACCCAACACAAAAGCAAAAGTGGAATAAGAGAATAAGTTAAGCAACCACAATGACATAAGTTAAGCGAGATTTAATAGTGGCTAAACTATAAAAGGAGGCCAACTCTGGCAAAGTTGTCACCTTCACTAATCTAATAAGCAAAAGACGCAGCTTAACAATTTCAACTTACAGAATGGTAAGCTTAGGACCCCAAAACTTCACATAATAATAAAAAACTACTACTTACAATATGTAGTACTTATTCTTTAAAAGTTATATGAATATAACTTTATTATAGCCCAAACACCAAATAGCATAATTTCAGTCTAGATTTTGAACCCAATCTTAATTTAATTAAGTTTAATATGCTTTTTAAATAGTGATTCAATTCAATAATGCTGACTCTCTACAAGTTGACTGTCATAATTAAGACAAATATTTTAGGCCAACTGTCTAGAATCAAAATTTTAATACATGCCAACAATTAAAATGTTGACACTAAACATTTAAATGTAGTTTTGTCAAGCTTTTTCTTAATAAAAAGTCTCAATACTGCATATATTAACAATATTGAAGGTTTTTTTGTATATTCTATATAATAATTATCCACAACTTGATATATTTTCAGCTTTGACTTTTGTTTTTCTATACTTTACTCACATTTATTTCTCAACCCTCTTTTTATTTATAGGATAAATCAAAGAAACCCCAGACTAATAAGAAAAAGCCCAATAAAAAAAAACTGCCAAGGAGACTATTAAGCCTAAGGCTTCTTCTTCTACAAAAAAGTGCTTAAGAGATAGGTTAAAAAAGGATTAACCAAAAAAGAAAACCCCACACCTTCAGCTTCTGAGAAGGACTCTGATGATGGTTTCACCTCCCATAGCTGGTATGAGTCTGAGAGAGATGAAGATACCATCAATAAGAAGAAGAAAAAAGGCAAGCTTCAAGTCCTCTCCTTAGTCCTCCCCTGGTGAACATGAAGATGATGAGCAACATGAGTACTTTCATGGTTTTCAACGCACACCTCCTGGACCATGGGATACAATAAAAGCCCACAATATTTGTAATGTTAAGGGCTCCTTCAGGATCCCAAAGAAATTCTCAAAATTCTTTCTATTGATGTCATTCAAAGGTGGCCCAGGCATGGTCAGTGATGGCTATGTGTTTAGCTGTAATAATCAGAAGCAAGGAAGTAAGAGCAAATATTTCACATGTGAAGACAGAAGCTGCCCAGCACGCCTAAACACCCAAAGTTGGGACAAAATTACCTTGGAAAAGGGGAAACATACCTGCATGCCTCACACCACTTTGATTGAGAAGCTTCTTAAATAGTACATATTCCAAATGGTTCCTTTATCAAAATACATTAAAAAAACTCACCTGGCAGTAAAGACCAGCAAACACTTGAGCAAAGAGAACCTTAAAATTGTCCCTGACTGTGAACAACTTGTTAAGTATATCTGTGATAGATGCCAAGAGCAAGCCCCAATTGGAAAAAGTGCAACCCAACTAAAAAACCTGGTATTTTATTTCTGAGTTGCAGATGACCCAAGACAATGAACAGTTATTTCTTTACAATGATGGGACTGATGTAAAAGAAAGGATAATATGCCATACCACTTATAATAATCTAGAGAAACTGTGGGACATGAGACTTGGCTCTATGATGGGACATTTGCAACATGTCCCAAGTTGTCTATCAGCTGTGGATAGTGTATGCCCAGCTTTATTATAAAGTCCTCCCATTTGCATATTTTTTCTTCCTGGAGCCTCAGAGAAGATTTACCTAAGAGTATTCAAGATTCTACAGGAGGACCTTAAAGCTATTCCCACTGAGACAGGAAAGAATCCTGGTCTGTCAACCAGGGCCAATCCTGATGACATTGATAAAGATGAAGTCACCCTAGCTGCTGAAGAAAAGGAAAACAATAGAGCACTTGGCCCCAAAATAATTACCATGGATTATGTCAGGGATCTATCCTGTGGGGAGTTCCTGAGAACTTGCGGGTGGTCAGCCTGCAGGCCCGGCAGGGAGGGCCCACCACAAGATTGGGGCTAACTTTACAATATAAGATAACAATTTGCCCAGGAGAGCCCAAGGTCCACTGGCAGGTACCATAGAATCTATCAAATTGGTAAGAGTGATGTACATCACTCCAAATATCTGAGTGAAAGTGGATTCATTGGCAGCAACAGATTCTTGCAGACAGTTGGGCTGCAGGGTGAGAGGCAGAGTCATTGGGACCAAATACGCGGGCAGGTAGTTGTACTTGTCGCGGAATAACAGGGGAGATATAGTGATCTTGTTACCTTCCCTGTAGATAGTTTTGGTCTCTCTAGTTATGGCCTCAGGGTCGTAGATTAGGATTTCCTCTAGGGTAAACTCCAAGTACACAGGGTTGGGGGGGGTACTCGGTGAAATGTACTGGGCCGTAGGGAGCTCCTGGTGGTCGGTAAGGCTCAGGCAGCAGGTCCGCGGTTTCTTGGGGTTGTTGGGGGTGAGGTGCAGAACCGCAGGAGGTAGACTGCAGATGAAATAGAACTAATATCAAATGTGAAATAACCTGGTTGAACCAAAGGTTCATGTAACTTTATTGCAAGAATTGCAATGGACATCTTCCTGGCGGTCCAGGGTATAAGTATGCCCATCTGTCATGGGAAAACTTTTACAAATTTCTCTGGCCTGGGTGTTACTGTTTACCAGGTTTTTTCAGTCCTTGGTGGCATCCATTGCAGGAGTATTTTCATTGTCTGGTTCAAACTGAGAATACTCAAATTTCCTTTTTGGGTCACTGTGTTGGTCATCTCTGGGTGGCCTGCATTTATTGGGAAGTTTCTCTATTTACCCTTCTGTGGAGGCCCAAGGTATTTTAGGTTCTATGGCTAGGCCCGTCCACTGATTGGTTGAGCTAACAGGAACCTTTACTGTGGGGAGTGTTGATGTAGATGATTTTGGTTCATCCAGCTTTAGAGGGTTTTCCAAAGTCAAATCCTGTTCTGGTTTGAGCCCAATAATCTGCGGGCTGGCGGCCCGCAGGGAGTCAGGGTTCAAATCCTGTAGTTGAGGGTTTCCAGTAAGCATGGTCAATAGGAGTTTGTCACTTGTGACAGATTATGAGACAGCCCAATACAATGCCTTTGTAAAAACCTTCAATAGCAAGGTCCAAGGGTGTTTCTTTCATTACCAACAGGCTATCAATAGACGCCTTAAGGGCAAGACCCTCCTCAGCTCTCTCACACAACAAGATAAAACTGGTAAATGAAAGTTTCTGATCCAGAAGTTTGTTGCTCTTGCATTTATTAATCTTAAGCATGTTGGCCAAGGATTTGAACTTCTATGTAATAACCCTTATACCTTGAGCCATGAAGCTGAGTTCCAACCTTTCTTTGACTACCATGAGCCACAATGGGTGGGGAACAAGGTGGTCAGTTGCAGAGGCAAGCCAACAGCAAAGGCAAGTTGGAATTGCTATCAGGCTGTCCTCAAAGATGAAATGAAGACAACATTGTGCCTGGAAAACTGGCATAAACATCTTAAGTCCTCTTTGTTGTGAATCCCAGATACAACACCTCTTTGAGCACCTTAAGGCTGAACAGGGGAAGACTGTCTCCTCCATTTGGTATATGGAAGTAAGGGATCCAAAGAAGATAAGATAGTGTAAGGATAGCATTTAAAAAGAACATATAAAGACAGCTTTCATGAATAAGTACAGGCTATCTGAGCTTGGGGAGTAGATAGGAAAGATTGTCACTGTTCTTTATTGTAGCAAGCCTTCAACTTAGTTTATAATAATTATTTTTGGCTCTTTCTGATATTTTATTATAGAATTTTTAATGTTAAAACTAATTATCTTATTTAACTAGATAATTTAATTTAACTTTAGAAAGAATTAATGGTTTTTATAAAAGATTTATATGCTAGAGACTGGATTATCTAGCTTAAATAGTTGTTTAGAACTAAAGTATATGTAATTTTGGGTTGCTATTATATCAACTGTCAGAACTTTTGGTTCTGCTCTCAAACCTGGTGGTCTGATTACAATTCACTTTATTAAGTATTTGTGAAATCTTGGTCATTATGTTTATAGAAGTGCTTGTATGACAACAAGCGTTACTGCAGCATCTTGGATTTCCTTGGCAGGGCAACAGCTAGCAAATGTCAAGGGAGGCAACTAGCAAGCAGCTTTCTACGCTGGCGGCTTGCTAAGTTCTTTGAGTACTGACCATGGTCTTCAAACTTGGATGTCTTCTTCTACTGTGAAAATGTTCTACAGTAGGATCTTCAATTTGTCTGCCTTCCATTAGTCCAATGGAAGGGCTTTTATAGAGCTTGTGCTCTCTTGCCAGGATGAGATCATCTGGCACTTATAATTCTTGCTTGGTTGTCTTTCTATCCCCAGACCTCCAGCATCAACCCCCAGAGTCAGGCATCCATGCAATGGCATGGGATTCAATATAGTAGTATCTTGTGCAGAGCACTTGTTGTAATATAATCATGTATGATCTATTAGCATGCTGGCAGTGGTGGCGCTAATTGACGCACTATTCTTAGTGCATAGTAAATGTTTCACAAGCAACCTTCCCATCAGGAATTTGCAGTGGCACTGGAGGGTTGCCAGTGCAAATCAATCACAACCCTTTTGGATCCTCAGATAAACCCATGTTCTCTAACCCAGCGGTTTTCCAAAGTATGCCGGAATAACTCTAGCCAATTGGGAATCAGTCATAATTGGAAGGCCATTTTATTCCTGGTTGTTCTTGTAATAAGTGATCCAAATCTACTTCACATAGGCTTCTCAGATCAATTAAGCATGCTAGTGATATTGGAAGCTTCTCCAATAGATGGCTTGGCAGGCCGCCAAGGTATCCAAGGTAGAACAAAGTCAGTATAAATTCCTAACATCAACTATCCTTAAAATAAGTATTTATCTTTAGTTTTTTTTATTTGACATATTTTATTTTTATCAAGCTTTTTTTTTGAAAAATAATTTAAGAACTTTTTATATGGTAAATAAAATAATTTTATAGTACTGTAGATTCAGAACCTAAAGGTAAAAATGCGGGATTGTCAAATTATTTTGCATGAACTCACCAACTTACTTGAATATTTTTCATCCTTTTATATAAAAAAGTAAGTTGTTCTAGGATAAAAATTACTCCATTAAGTTGGTGAGTTCACACAAAAGAATTTGACAATCCCGCATTTTTACCTTTCATTTCTAATTCACAGTAAAAACAGTTGATTTCATAGTAAATTATTTTTGATATATATTTTTATTATATTTTTCAATTATTTTGCATTATTTTTTATTTTTATTTTTGGATTCTACATGATCATATTACCCTAAAAAACTATTTGTGGCTTAATTTTTACTAGGTAAAATGTTCAGCATTTGATTTTTTGCTTGTTAAAAAAGTGTCAACTTCCAGTAGGCTAAATGATAGTAAACTTTATCTAGACTTTTCTAATGTGTCAACCTAGGTATGAAATTAATTTTGACACTTGACATGCAGACAGTTTAAATGCTGACTGTAACCGTACATTGGGAGGGCAATTGTTTGATCACACAATTGGGCGCTCAATTGCTTGCAGGATCTATTAATAGCTGTGGCACCTTGGCTTGCTGCAGCCCAACCAAGGTTCCTGTTATACCAGCCAATGCCCATCCATCTCCAGGTTCCAGCTCACAATTTCTGAGCCAAATCACAATTATTACTGAAAATGATGCCACCAGAGATCTGGTGGCACAAAAGGCTGCACATTCACCAGTAAGTATAAGTAGTGAGGAGGAGACGCCCTCCTCACTGTTGGCATCTTAAAATAAACAACTTTATGCTCAGGATTCATTATTTTCTTCCAAGAACTATCTACTTTTGCACCAATATATCTATTCTGTGCTGCATTTATTTGTAACTCCACTACACTTTACAACCTTACGTATCTGCTCCCTCCTGGCCACCAAGAGTGATCATTTTGCCCTACATGCTATAGATTTCTCCTACTCCTCCCCTGCCAACTGTGCCTTCTGCCCAGGACTTCAGTAAGTTGGGGTTTGTTTACATCACAGTATTGGGGCTGGCCAACTAGGTTATGCTCCCATACTGGGAGTTGGAGTTCCCTAGCTACTGCAGTCAACTATCTGGTCAGAATTGTGCCTATTATGTACTTGGCCTTCCAGGCCCAGCCCGCCTCCCCTGTGAGTGCCCAGCCGGACTCTGACATGGGCCAGGACAGACCAGGTGGACGTCTTTTCAGTGTTGTTCTACAGTCAGGCTGTATATAATTATGTTTTCAAGGTAGATAATAGCTCTTTTCTCAATGTGTTCCTTAAAGACTTCATACATAAAGGTTTTTGTTGTGAATGCTGCCATTCACCATGTTTTGATTTTTCCTTTGTTGGGTTATTTTGAGGAAAAATCTCTCTCTTTTGCTTTTGCCCTTTAAAATGAGGCTGGCTCCAAATTGGGAAATACAATTGTTCAGTTTCCTGATCCTGCGCAACTCACTTGCCCCACTCATGCTTGTGGCGAGTGATCCTACTGTCCTGGTATTGTTTTGTGGTATTGCAAACCACTATATAATCCATTTCCTATTTTCCAATAAAATTAAGTTCTATTCACATTTTTGTCTTTGTGTCTCCACATACTTTGGCGCCTCTCTAGCCATGTCTAGTAGATATTATTCATTCAGGGCCACAAGGTAATCACATAGCCTTCCCTGCCATTCTAACCAAGACTTAGTACAAATCCAATCCTAAGGTTAGGATTTCCCATTGTGACTCTGTGCCACGCCTCAGATCACAACAAAAATGGTGCTCACTACAGGGGCTGTAAGCCCCTTGGTTACCCCCTTTGCAACTACGTTTTTAGGACCTTTGCCTCCACCTATACAAGAGCCAACTTTTCCTGAAATTACCAGTCCTCCTATTGAAGAAGACATTGCTGACCCGCCTATTGTCCCTACTGTGCTGAACCTTGGGAGTGGTCCCCGCCTAGTGGCCTACCCTTTGGGTACCCCTGACTTGGAGCAAGTCATGGCAGTAGCCCTTGGGATAGCCTATGATGGGGCCATCCCTTGCCTCCAGCTTCAGTTCAATTGGGCAGAATACTATAAATTGATTGTAGCGCCACAATTTCCACAGCATCTCCTCTTGGCAGCTGGCTCTGCTGAACATCTATTGTCCTCCTTTGTACAACCTGCCTTAGCCCATCATCAAATGGTATTAGGGCTCCATGTTCAGGAAATTTTGTTGTTGCAAGCCGCTGTCACCCATCACTGGGATCAGTTTTTGGCCTACCAGCAGTGGATTCATTCCCTGTTTTCCTTAGTATCTAACAATCAGCGCAACTCTGTCACCTCCCAGTCTTGTTTGGTCACTTTCATTGAAAGAATGCGCCAATCCATCCCCAAGTATGTCAGAGAGCGCCTTCATGAGTTCCACCAACTGGAACAGCCCTGGCATGCCCAAGTAGACTCTACTTTAAACGCCTATCTCACTGACTTTGAACAACTTGTGCAACAACTTAACAAGTTCAGTGCTTATTCCTTTGACCAATTACAGCAAGTAGCGGTCCATGCTGCAACAGGGCCTCCACAAACTTGGCAAGGACTTTGATCAAGAAAGGGCTGCTACCACTGCCACCATCGCCAAACTCCAGACTCAAGTAAATGAACTGTCTGCCTCCAAAGCAGATGCCCCGCCTTCTCCTCCATCCAATGAGCTAGCAGATAGAGAACAGAGGCTCTGGGATGCCATTTGAGATTTAAGAGCATCTACCTGCAGTCAGGATTGCCCCCCTAAAGTCCCTCATCCTGACCCTCAAGTGCTTGCGCTGACAGCTCAGGTTGCTGAATTACAACAAGAGGTTGCTACTTTGCGTGAGGCAATGGTGTCTGTAGTTAGTCCACCTGAAGTTGTGGGCAAAGATGGTTGTTGCCCTGGCTTGTCAGGAGCCCCCACATCCATTGTGCTAGAGAGTTGATAGCTCTAGCCAATGAAGTGGACCTCCTGAAGCAAGATCACTCTGAGCTTGATAAAGACGTACAAGAACTAAGTGAAGTGGTTGATTCAGTAAATGACAGGTTTGCCCCTTGCCTTTTGGTAGGCCCGTCTCTTACTTCCCAACTGGCTGAGCTTTCCTCAGTAGTAACTACACAGGGTCAGTGCCTGGATGTTACTGAGCAGCAGACCGCCCTCACTAATAATATGGGCACCTGCACTGCTGACACCTTGACTACCCTTGAAGATAGTGTTTGCCAGCTGTGGGCCAGGCAGCCCCCCACCAAGTCAGAAGCAGAATTCTCCCCACACATAAATGTACTCAATAGCAACAATGGTGGCCCAACTCCAGAAGCACATTTCAAGCCTACCTTTAAGCAAGTTTTTGACCCCAAAACCTCAACCATTGCAGCTTTCCTAACTATCTATGAAACTGCCATGAGAAGAGCCTCAGATGAAGTCAGGAAGGAACACATTCTGACCTGTCTACACCCAACCTCCCAAGAGGTAGTTGTGCCCAGAGCTGCCCACCATTGAAACCTGGGAAGATATGAAGCAGCTTCTGATTGACAAGTTTGGTGGTGACCTTAGTTTGGAAGTGAAGAAGGACGCCTTCATGCACATTGCCTTCAAACCAAAGGAGACCCTAGCTGAATTTGCAGATAGATTCTACCTGGAAGGACAACAACTGATCACAAGCCGCCAGTTGACCGCACATGAAGCATACATGGCTTGCGCTCAAGCCCTCAAGGTTAACCAGCTCCTGTGTCTTTACTTCAAGGCCCATAAAGCCATGCTTTCTTCCATGAAGAGCATAAAGACACTGTTGCAGGATATGCACCTTACCCATTCTGGGGCAGTTGTGCAGGAGAATTGTGCTGCCTCTACCTCTGGTTTGTCTTCATGTGGGCCGTGTATCCTTACCATGAACTCGCAGAATCCTCCTCAACAACAGGGTTGCCATAACTGTGGACAAATAGGTCACCATTCCTGGGTCTGCACTAACCCTTGAGTTGAAGGAGCTGATCCCAAAGAACAGGCGGGAAAAGAACAGTCAACCTAGAGGCAGAGACGCTCTTGGTTGACAATTCTTCCCAGTCTCCTTCAATTCCCCCCTCCATTGCTGACTCTGAGCCTGCTGACAATGAGGCTCCTCCCATTCTGCTGCTATTCCACAACATATCTGATGACTCTGACATGGATGATTCTGATGTAGAAGATCCTGATGCCTATGGGTACTCTGTCCTGGCCGTCCCTGAAACTATTGCAGTCCCTTATAAGCTACATTCTGGGAAGACTACTACAACCGCCAAGCCTCTTCCTGAAGCCAAGGAGGTTGTCTCTTGCCCTTACCTCACCCAAGCCAAGAGATCTCCTGTTCTTGTTGAGTCTTCTGAAGAAGCTGCTGAGGTTGCTGACGCTGTGTTCAAAAACATCTCTGTCTTGCTCCCTCTCCAGACAGTCTATAAGGAGTTCCTGGGCCTAAGATGCATGATTGAAAAGTGGGACAAGGAACTAGCAGAAGCCCAAGACATCCTGGCTGTCCTCCCTCCCTTTGGTTGCACCACCACTTATGTTGAAATATCCATCCAAAAGGTGAAAATTAAGGCTGTCTTAGACACAGGGTCTCCTGTTAATGTTGTCTCCTCAAAGCTTGTCAAGAAACTCAAACTTGCCCCCAACCTTAACTATCATCAATTGTATGGCACAGCTGGGCTGTCCATGACTCGCGCTATAGGAGCTTATTCTGCTCTGCCCATGCAATTTGGCAAGCTGCTCTTGGCCGCGCCTGCTGTTGTCCTGGAGAACAAGAGCTATGACCTGCTAGTTGGTACTCAATTCCTTAGGGAATATAATGGGATCATCAACTTAAAGGACGGCTTCCTCTCTATCTTGGGATATAAAGTCCCTCTGATCTTTGAAGAGCCAGTTAAAGTTCCCAGGAAGCGCCTCAAGACATGTGCCTTGGAATATCCCACTGGTGTTTTCACTTTAAAATACCAAACCCATTCCTCCAACATGAAGTGTCCTCCTATGGCTTGCCCCGCGTCAGAAGGGATTCCTCTCTTGGCCACTTCTGCTGTGACTATTCCGCCTGGGTCTCAAACTATCCTAGACTCCCAAATATTGTATGAGCTGCCCAAGCGTACATTCCTAGAGTTGTACTCTCCTCCCTTGCTAGGGCGCAACAAACCCTATCTCTGTCCAGGAATCTTGGATGTCTCTCATAAAGACCCTGTTCAACTGCTGATTGCCAACTTGACTGCTCTCCCCATACATGTGTCTAGAGGGCAGGTTGTTGGCTATGGCAAGTTATTGAATGCTCCTGACGTCCTATCTCTCCATCCCTTTGGTACGTTCCAGGACTTTAACTTACCTGAGGATGAGCCACAAGTCCTATCATTGTTCACCGCCCAAGACTTCCTGCAACTATCTCTGGTTCAACAGAAAGAGGTGCTTGACCTACTGGACCAGTTTTTGGATATCTTTGCTAAGGACAGCACAGATTATGGGTTAGCCAAAGGCGTCATTCACCAGATTGATACTGGTGATGCTCCCCCCTTTTGTGCTAAACCCTACTGCCGCAGTCAAGTAGAAGATGCTCAGGTGTCTAAAGAGCTTAAGCAACTTTTAGATGCTGGACTGCTTGCTCCTTCCCAAAGTCCATGGGCTTCCCCCTTGCTCATACTGAAGAAGAAGGATGGAGGTCATTGTATTGTGATGGACTACCAACACTTGAATTCCTTAACCAAAAAGGATTCCTACCCTTTACCACGCATTGACAATGCTCTCTGCCGCCTTGGGGGCTCTAAGTTCTTCTCTGCCATGGATCTGGCTTCTGGATACTGGCAAGTTGATCTCTCTCCCAAAGATAGACAGAAGGCTGCGCTCATCACTTCTGAAGGATTGTTTGAGCCCACTCAAATGCCGCAAGGACTCTGCAATGCTCCAGCTACTTTCCAACAAGCCATGGATTCCATTCTCTGTGATTTGAAGCTCTTGTGTGTTTTAGTGTACTTAGATGATATAACTGTCTTCAGCGCCACCTTCACTGATCACTTGGCCCATCTCAAGGAGGTGTTCATAAAGATTTGTGAGGCCAGACTTAAGTTAAAACCATCTAAGTGTGCTTTCTTCAAGGAACACCTTGAATTCTTGGGCCATGAGGTGACTCAGACAGGAATCTGCCCCATGACTAAGAAAGTCAAAGCCATTGACAAAATGCTTCCGCCCACCAACCTGCAAGAAGTCCAAGTCTTTCTGGGCATGATGGGATACTATAGACAATTTATCCCTGATTTTGCTGACACTAGTGAACCCTTGGTCCAGCTGTTGTGTAATGTCCCTTTCAAATGGACTGCCAGTCAACAACAAGCCTTTGAAACCCTCAAGCAAAAACTCAAAGAGGCTCCCATCTTAGTATATCCTGACTACAATAAGGAATTCATCTTATATACTGATGCTAGTGACCTGGCTATTGGGGCTATCTTGGCTCAACTGGATGATGAGGGTGTGGATCACCCTGTAGCTTATACCTCTTGTGTCCTGAATAAGCATGAGAAGAACTACAGTGTGACCAAGAAGGAGTGCCTTGCTGTGCTACATGCCGTCAAGCAGTTCTGCCACTACGTGTATGGCACCCATTTCACTGTGGTTACTGACCATGCTTTGCTTAAATGGCTACAACAACTCAAGGAACCCAAAGGACAACTAGCTAGATGGGCTCTCCAATTGCAAGGGTATGACTTCACTGTGCTGCACTGCCCCAGGATTCAACATCAGAATGCTGACGGACTGTCCAGAATGCCCATCCTTGCTCTACACCCTGCTGAAGCTGACCAGTTGTATGAACTAATTGGATACCCTTTGTCATGGGAGAGCAAGACAGAGGAAGTTTGAGTTGCCCTTTCTAAGCTATCTGAAGACACCCTCATTTGTGACAATCAACTTTTCAAGAAAGTACAAGACCACTACTTGCCCTATGTAAGGCCTAGTCTTTGCCTTTTGTTGGTGCTGCAAGCCCATAAGGAGACAGGACACAGGGGCGTTGCCAAGACCCATGCCTGGCTCCAGAAGAATTACTTCTGGGAAAATCTTTGCTTGCTGATCCCAGATGTTATTGCTAGTTGCCATGATTGCCAGCTCCAACATCCTAAAGCCGCCGCTCATGAGTTCAAGCTAGTCCCCCCTCAACACGCCTTTCACACTGTCAGTATTGACGCTGTAGGGCCTCTCCCTTGCTCCTGCTCTGGTTGCTGCTTTATCCTAATTGCTGTTGATCATTTTAGCAAGTGGGTAGAAGCTTGTCCTACTAAAGACATCACTGCCAAGACCACCACCGCCTTTCTGCTGCAAGATGTATTCTTCTGCCATGGTTGCCCTCAGGTGTTGTTGTCTGACAATGGGACTAACTTCAACGCCAAGTTAGTGACCTTGGTGGTTGAAGCCTTGGGGTCTCACCAGTCTTTCTCTGCCCCCTATAATCCTTCCACCAATGGGGCAGTTGAGCGCGCCAACTCAACTCTGGTTTCTATCATGAGGAAGCTTACTTACTCTGACGCCGCCAACTGGGATCTATACTTACCTGCTGCTCTCTTTGCCTATTGCCTTAGCAAGCATTGTGTCACCAGGTATTCCCCTTTTGCTATGCTGTATGGTTGTGAAGCCACTACCCTGTTGCTCCTGGGGCCCCCTACTCTCCTCTGATAAGGCCATGAACCCTGATGAGCACATCAAAGATCTAGTCAACCGCATCATTGATATACAGGCTACTGCCTACACGTCTGCCTATAAGACCAAGCTGCTGGAGCTCTCCCCTGACAATGCCGGGAGATCCCCCCTGCCTGAGTTTGCCATTGGAGACCACATTTTGTATTATCAACACAGAGTAGGAGGACAAGCTCATAAGCTAGACTTGTTGTGGATTGGGCCCTTAGAAGTGACCTTTAAGCAAGGATCAGAGTATACAGTAAAGCTCCTCTCTAGTGGTCAACCTTTTGCTTGTGTGCATGCTAAGTTCCTCCGCAAGTATCACCCCCCTAAGGCCAATCTAGAGGGGGGCAATGTTGTGAATGCTGCCATTCACCATGTTTTGATTTTGCCTTTGTTGGGTTATTTTAAGGACAAATCTCTCTCTTTTGCTTTTGCCCTTCAAAATGAGGCTGGCTCCAAATTGGGAAATACAATTGTTCAGTTTCCTGATCCTGCGCAACTCACTTGCCCCACTCATGCTTGTGGCAAGTGATCCTACCGTCCTGGTATTGTTTTGTGGTATTGTCAACCACTATATATTACATTTCCTATTTTCCAATAAAAATTAAGTTCTATTCACATTTTTGTCTTTGTGTCTCCACGTACTTTGGCGCCTCTCTAGCCACGTCTAGTAGATATTATTCATTCAGGGCCACAAGGTAATTGCATAGCCTTCCCTGCCATTCTAACCAAGACTTAGTACAAATCCAATCCTAAGGTTAGGATTTCCCGTTGTGACTCTGTGCCGCGCCTCAGATCATGTCAGTTTCTAGGTGCTTGGGTGTTTGTCATGCCAAAGTTAAGGACCACACATTCAAAAAAATCCATAATTAGTTCTGAAAGCTGTTTTAGATATGTCCTCTGGTTTAACGCAGATTTGGTGGTATTCCGCTGTCGAGTCCATTTTTGTGAAGACTTGGGACACCCTGAAGCGTCAAAACGGTCATCAATCAGGGGCGGGGATACCTGTTTTTAATTGTGACCTTGTTGAGCGCCCTGTAGTCTGTGACCAGGCGGAGTCATCCATCTTTCTTTGCTACAAAAAGACTGGCACACCAAAAGGGGATTTAGATGATTGTATGAGTCCTTTTTCAAAGGCTTTGTCTATGTAGGCCTTTAGCGTGTTGTCTTCTTGCGGTGTTTGGCAGTAGATAGAACATGCTTTTGGTACACTTCCCTTGAGCTCAATTTCATGTTGGATGCACCAGTGGGGCAGTAGTCATGGTAAATTTTCTTGGAAAACAGAAGGGAATTCTTGGATTAGCTGCTATCAGATTGGGTCTTGCTTGAGTGAGGTCTCTACATTTTTAAGTGGATAATCTTGTATGTGCATGTTTTTCCAATCAATTTTTCTAGGGTTCTTTTCTGCTTCTGTTTCTGTAATTCTCACAAACACATGGTCTCTCATAAGTGTATCAAGATAAGTTGGGTATACATGGTGGTGCACCTTGCCTTGTTGTATGGTGAGAGTAGTGCTATACCAGATGATATGAGGTTTGGTCTTTCTCTTCCAGTCCAGGCCAAGTATAACATCATACTTGGGGATAGGTAAGATTGGGTCACTAAGAGTAGTTTGTATGTCTCCTATTTGGGTGCAAAAAGGTTTTGCCTCTTTGGTGACTGGTGTACTACTATTATCACCCATGATAACTCTCTTGATAGTGCTTTGGACTGTGGTTAGTTTCATGAGGCTGGCAAATTTCTTGTCAACAAGGGATTTGTCTGCTCTGGTGTCAAATAGCGCTGTGCCCTGATATCTGCAAAAGCAGAAAGGATAAGTGAGGAGTTTATTTCTGGTTTGGGCGGCAAACAGTTAGGATCACTGGAGGGTACTTGGATCACAGTGATTGAGTCCACATCTTGATCCTTGTACAAGTCTTTCAAAGTGGGAGAGGGTGGCTTGCCTAAGCACTCCCCTGGGCTTTTCTCTCCTTGGTGGTGTTACTGTAAATTCAGAACCTAAACGTAAAAATGCAGGATTGTCAAATCCTTGGTCCAAATTTTGAGTCAAATTTATGGGATGGCCTTTTTTTAATTAAATTGAATTATTTGTATTTTTATTTGAATTTTTTAAAATGCGGGAACTCATAGACACTTTTTCAAATTTTAAGCTGAGCTGCATATTTCAAATGGACAAAATGAATTAACTGGAATCAGATTTGAAGCATTTAAATCTATCAACCATTTTCATTAAGTTTACTATGTTTTTTGGAATTGCAGGATTATCAAATTCATGAAACAAATTTCAAATCATAAATGAATGCCACTAGTAAACTCAAATGGTAATTTCAGGATTTGAAATCCAAATCAAATGTACAGTATGAAACTAGGACAAATCAGTCCAAATCAAGAAGCTCCACTCTGGATAAAGTCAAATGAAAAATTTAATCTCAACAACCATGTTTAGACATGAAATTAAGTGAAATGCAAAATTGTCTAGACCAGAAATGATGCAATATTTTTTACTCCAATTTACCAATATAGCAACCACAAACTCATATAATGGTATATGAGCCACCCTCTGGATGACACAGAAACTTTTTAAAAGTTTTTTTGGCCCCAGCATAGCCAGGGGCCAAACAAACGTTCTTTTAAGGAAGGAAGTAGAGGTAGGAAAGATAAACCACCAGTTTACTACAAAATGTGTTAATGTATTGCTATTAAGGATGCTTGATTACAGTTGGTTTTAGAAAACACTAATAATAAAGTAGAATTATATATTAAAATCTATTTTTATCAAGTTTCTTTTTTCTTGTTGTGGTGATTGTTCATTTTTTATTGATAATATGCTTGTATTTAATTAGATAGTTTCACCTTCAGTTGCCTTGGCAATAGGAAATCAAGTTGCCTCTGCAACCGCAGCTGGCCTCAAGGAGGCGGCTTGATTTCCTATTGCCAAGGCAACTGAAGGTGAAACTATCCAATTAAATGCAAGCATATTATCAATAACAAATGAACAATCACCTCAACAAGGAAAAATCAAATTGATAAAAATATATTGTAATATATAATTCTAGTTTACTATTAGTTTTTTCTAAAATCAACTGTACAGTAGTTTTAAAAGCTATGCGACAACCAGAAATACCTCAGATTTAAACAAAACAATTTCAGATTTGAACAAAATTCAACTATCAGATTAAAATATACACCCTGTTAACAGGGATTTTTGGTGTTAGTGGGCAAAATGGGTCAACACAGCAAGAAGTGCTCACGCGCAAAGCAAAACTATTCAAAATACATTACAAAATACATTGATTCACAAATGAAATGGTGTGAGTTGACTTTCAGTGTACATATGGGTCATTATTTTTCTTTTTATGCCTAAGCGCTGGACTGCTTATTTTATAACTTAATTACACTATTAATATTCAAATTATTCAGAAAGGTTAAAATACAATCAATGTCAAATCTTTAATTGATATTGGGCTTAGATATTTTTTAAAAAATAATTTATTAATTTTAGAATTGAAAATTGCACCTTATAATATTGCTGGAAATATCTTAAGTGCTACTACAAACTACAAGCTAAAAATATTTATGATGAGTTGCATGGGAGATCAATAGCAGCCCCAAAGCTATAAATCCTATTACCCTATCTTTGGCTCATCATAATTATTCTTAGTTTGTTTCAGAAAAAAAGGTTGTTGTTTTTGAAAGACTGATAACTCTATTTAAAATACACCCTCTAGTAAGCTGCCCTACTTCATGAACTTGTCCTAATGCACTACTAGCATCTTCTGATATTTTTGTTTCTCTGGTATTATCACGTGATTTCAAATGATAAGTTATCTCAGAATATTCTGTAAAACTTTCAAATGTTAAAGGTGAAGTATACAACTTCCCATCTTTAATCAAATATGAAAGATTAATGCACAGATTTTTAACTTTGAGCTCTCTCCTTATAGGCCTAAATTTTCTTTCATAAATATAAAAGAATGACTTTTGAGAAATAGTTGAGCCTGATAGCGCTGATTTAAAAATTGTTTTCTTTTTTCTTCTTGCTCAAAAATATTTTAATATCATTTATATTCTTAATATAAAGCTGATTTTCTTTCTCTTTTAATGTTTTTGATATTACACCAAAGTGACCATCAGCAATGCTTTTTCTATGACATTCTACAAATCTATTGTATTTAATAGACCCTTTGATGTATTGTGGTGTCTCTTTAAATAGATAATATAAGAATTCATAGGTTCTAAAATGGGTTTCATTATCAGTCCATACTTTGATATTATTTATTTTTTTAAACTTATCTGATTTAAGAAGACTTATTAGACATTCACCTGAAAACAAAGAATCATGAGACAATATTTGAGATAAAAAATCATGGCATTCATATTTAACTTTATTGTTTTCTTTAAATACCAATTCAAACCCCAATAAAGAAATAGGTCTTTTGGAATAAAACAGTTATTGGTTTTGATTGGACCACTACCAACTTTTAAATTTTCCTTAAAATATATAACTATAATACATGATCCATTATCTAATTCATTGATATCTTTCTTATATCCCCTATTTTGATGAGCATAAAAGTCTTGGTGATGATTAATTACTTTTAAGTCACTGTTTATAGATTCTGGCAATAAACAGTTTTTACTTTTACATTCTTTTTTTCTTTTTTATAAGGATGATTTTAAGTTACAAATATTACACATGTCAGTTTGTCTTTTACTCTTTACTATATTTTTTGGTATTAATTTATAATAAGTTGACAGTGATATTTAAATTTCATTTTTTTATTTTCATATTTTCATTTATCTCTTTTTTGTTTTTAAGAGAGATTATTTTATTGCAGTTGAGTATTCACTCATTTCTTTTTCAATATCTTTATAAATTTTTTCAGGCCCTTTTTTTATAAACTGGCTTGTTTCAAAAGAATTTTCCAGCAATTTTTTAATTATTTTTTAAATATTTCTTTTTTTAATGAATAGTTATTATTTTTTTGGTTTTTTATTTAAGCTTATATTTGTATTTTATTTATTTTTCTTGAGTATTCAAACTCACTTTTGGTTATATTAAATCCCATATCAGTAAGCTCTTTTAAAGAGTAACTGGAAGTAACCAGAGATCTCAAGGCTGGGAGATACTTTTGGGGAGCAGATTTCAGAAGATCCTTTAAGCCATCAATTATCCCATTTAGTTTCTGATTTTAAATCAAAGGAGTGAACTATGTTTTTCAAAACTCAGTTTGAGTGAAGAAGTGATTGATGAAGGAATTGAGATTGCCTTCAGAAACAAAGAGGAATGCATTCTTTAGCATAGCAATTCTTTCTCTTTTTGTTGATGCTCCCAATGAGGAAAATGTCTGCATGGCAGAGGTGAAGTTAACATATTCCATAATATTGGATTTATGATTGATGATAAAGAGATGCTTTGTAGAGATGCCTTGCAAAAGAGTACTGGTTGCAGGAATGATATCTTTTTGTAGAGATGGTTTGAAGTAAACCTTAGGTGATGCTTTATCTCTTATATACCAAGCCTTATGACACCATTCTGATAGAAATGATGTGATAGCTTTTATTAAAATTTCAACTAAATTTTTATTCCTAAAATAAATGAAATCCCCAGTTTTCTTGCACAAGTGATATATGTGTATCAGCTAAGCATCAAATTACATCATATCCTCTTTGTAATCTATGAAAATCCAATTAAAATGATGCATTGACTTTTTAGCTCTTTTGCATATTTTTAAAATGATAAAATATTAAAGAATTATATTTAAAAAATGCTTAATTTAAAGTTCCAGCTCACTTGAATCTCAAAATTTATCTAAACAGCAAATAAATTAATGTCCTAACTTCAAACTACCATAAAATCCAAAATAATTGAGCTTTTTAAACAAAATTAAAAATGCAAAAATAATGCTCTTAATCTTATCTTTAATTTTTTCAAATAAAAAAATCATATTAATTAATTAAAAATCAACTTTTTTATCTTAAAGAAATATATTTTATTTTATTATCAAAATAATATAATAAAATATGACATATGCTCTTTTAAATTGCTTTTGCTTCAATATTCAATATAGTATACATATTATTATTTTAAACTGTCAGAACTTTTGGTTCTGCTATCAGACCTGGCGGTCTGATTACAATTTGCTTTATTGAGTATTTGGGATATCTGGTTCAATAGATGCTTGTATAGCAACAAGCATTACTTGCAACGTCTGGTATTTCCTTGGCAAGGCAACAGCTAGCAATGTCCAAGGGAGGCAACTTCCAGGCGGCTTTCTATACAGGCGGCTTGCTAGTTCTTTGAGTACTGACAATGGTCTTTGAACTCAGATATCTTCTTCTACTGTGAAAAGATTCTAAAGTAGGATATTGGTATAATTGTCTGCCTTCCATTAGTCCAATGGAAGGGCCTTTATAGAGCCAGTGCTCTCTTGCCAGGATCAGATCATCTGGCACATCTAACTCTTGCTTGGTAGTCTTTTCATCCCCAGACTGCCAGCATCAACCCCTGGAGTTAGGCATCCATGCAATGACATGGGATTCCATATCATAGCACCCTGAGCTGGGTACTAATTGCAATAGAGTGATACATAATCTATTAGTGTGCTGGTGGTGGCAGCACTAATTTATGACTCTATTTTTAGTGCATGACACTTTGTTTCTAGGCGACCTTTCTTGCATTGATTTGTAATGGCACTGGCAGTTTGCTAGTGCAAATTGAACATGTTCCTTTTGATCCTTGGAGAAACCCATAATATCTAACCCGGCGGTTTGCTAGAGTATTCTGGAATAACTCTAGCCAATTGGGAGCCAGTCATAATTGGGTTCTATTGTATTCCCGGTTGTTCTTGTAATAAGTGATCCAAATCTACTTCACATAGGCTTCTCAGATAAATTAAGCCTGCTAGTGATATTGGAAGCTTCTCCAATAGATGGCTTGGCAGGCCGCCAAGGTATCCAAGGTAGAACAAAGTCAGTATAAATTCCTGACATAAACAAAAGAAAGATAAGATTTTTAGCTTCATTTTGATAGTTTACAGTATGGAAAAATATTGAATTTTTGTTGAGTTATTACTGTTTTAAATATAAACATTTTTAATTTGATTTTTCAAAATTAAACTGTGTTATGCTGCAACTTGGGCAGCATGTGTATTAGAAAACAGCCTAATCCCTAAAATAATGGCCCATATGTTTACTATGTGAATTGGTGACAAAATACACCCAAGCGCAATGAGAAAAACTCAACCCAAAAACAAAATACAATAGCAACTCACTATGTAAACAAAATCACTCAAATGTTGTGTGAAATGGATTCTACTCAAAAATGATACCAAGGTATATAAAATAAGACACACAATCTGAGACATAAATTTTAAAAATATTACGTTGCGTGCTTAATTTTAGTAAAATCTGGGAAAATGGGTGAAAATTATTTTGGCTATTCTAAAACAGATGTTGTAGTTCTAAAACAACTATTTAAGAAATAAAAAATCTATAATTGGGATATTGGGTAGGAAAAACTCTAATTAAATAACTATATTCAGATAAAAGCAAGAATTGAAATTAAGGAGTGACTTAATTAAGTTTTATTTAATATTTTATTAAATTGTAAAATGGAAGGTACACAACAACAGAGTGACAATGCACCCGTTGTGCGCCGCAGTTGTGGTTGCCCCTGTGGGTCAAAGAACAGAGTTAGTACAATCCAATTGCCTACTCAGGAAGGAGATGGGAGAGGAGATTTTGATAGTGACCCTGCACTGACACAGCTGGTTCAAGGAGCACAAGCTGCTAGGGTGCAGAGCATCAACCCTTGGGTCCCCAAGCTGACCCAGAAGCCCACCAAGGTTACCACTAACAAAAACGGTTAGAAACAAGGAGGTTGAACTTACTTTGTATGTGTTTGAAATTATGTACTACCAAGAGTTGGTCCTGTCAGCCATGCTGGATAAAGTTAAGCCTGTACTTGACACTAGCTATGAGCCTTACGTCAGTGATGGCAATCAGGAAGAGGACAAGGAGCCTGAGTTCTATCAGAACTGATGAGGGACAGCTAGTGTTAAAAAAGATTGGGGCCTTCTACAACAAGGTACCCATGCCTTGCAAGCCTGTCACCAATCAGGATCCCAGTTCATATGAGCCCACTAAGCCTGCCCAGAAGCACATTCCTGATATCAAACGGATCATCCTTCTCTAGCTAATGTGGGAATCTGGTGACTACAAGGCAACCACGGCTCATTGTTGGGGTGGATCCCAAGTATGCCTCAAAGACCTTCAACAAATTCATCAATACTGGCCGTGTCCTTGCTGCGGAGAAATCCTTGCGTGTTTCTACCATGCTCACCAAGGAGCACAAATGGGCAATCCGCCAGTGGATAACCCAGGATTGCCATCTTGAACTGGCAAATATACAGGCCATGGTCAAATCTACTTTTGGGATTGAGGCCTCAATTTCCTTTTACTACCATCTGGTGAAGGGAATGCAATTTTCTTGGAAAAAGCTTGGGGTATCCCCCTACAACAGAAACAGCCCAACCAACATTGAGACCCAGAAAAACTACGCAGAGGCGTACACTGCCCTCAAAGCCAAGGGGACGGTCAAATTTTACTATATTGACAAATTGGCATTTGCCTTGTCTATGCGCAATGCATATGGCTATGTCCCCAAAGGCTCCAATGACAGGATGGCTTGGCGTGCTGCAGTCCGCGCCACAGCCTACTTGATGGTGGCTCTCCTTGGTCCAAAGGGGGTCAAGCTCTACCAAATGATATTGGGTTTGCATAACAGCAGGACCTTTCTATCATTTCTCCAATTGGTCCAGGAGCACCTGAGGCGCACAAGCCCTGGCTTCACCAATGTCATTGTGTTGGACAATGTTGGTCTCCACAAAGTGGCTGACATTCTTGAAGAATTTCCATCAATTGACACCAGCATTGCTGTGGGCCCCCAGCAATTGGCCACGGCAAATTTGCGCCTTCTCTTCCTCCCAGCCTATTTGCCCTTCCTAAATCCCATTGAGGAAGTCTTTGGGTGGCTCAAGCAAGTCGTCAAGCGAGGAACCCCAACTGGGACCGAGGACCTCTTTAATTTGCTGCAGGCCGGGATCCACACCCTCCCAGCTGAGACTGTGGCCAAATTCTATGGCCACACTGATTTGTTCATCCCTGCGTGCCTAGCCAAACAGCCAATCAATTAAAGGCTTAGTGTGTCCAATTTTTTTATATTCTCTAATTTACTATTCAAGATTTATTAATTATCATTTTATATTTAGATGTTTCCACGCCCACAATCACATTCAGAAGGACCATCAATAGATGTAAGTAATTTATTTATTTTATTATATATTATTTTATTATGCCATCTGAGGTAATCCCAAACGCTTGATACTGGATTACGCAAATAGATTTATACCACTTTTGTCAAATAAATATAAAATAGTCTTATAAAAATTAAACGTAAAATGTACAAGTTGGAATTTATTTTATTAACATATTATTTTATGCTTTTATGAAACCCGTTTCTGCAATATATTTTGCAAAACTGGTTTGCTGAAATAAGAATTAGAAAATTTTATTATAATAAAAATAATATGAATTGTAATGAAATTTATTAGAAGAGAGAATTTATTGCAAACACCTGTAGTGAGTTCTTCTGGTATGTACCCACCCTGCAATGGAGGTGGCGCACAACCTCCACTGCCACACCGTGGACAGTGGATACGCCCTTATTAAAAAACTCCCGCCTGCTGGTGAAGGGGAGTAGGGTTAGGTGCAAACTGAGGAGCAGCTTTTTGGGCGGGGCTGCAAACCTGTAAATCCCTGCCAGGACCAGGGCGTCTTGTATCACGTGGTCCACTAAGTCATATCTGGGGGGACCTTCTTCCCGTCAAGTGCAAGCCGGGCCTTGTCAATTCCCAGAAGGACCCTGTCTAGATCCTCTACGCTGGCGCTCATCCCAAAGAAGAAAAGATACCCAAGGTAAACCACCAAGTGAAGCCTTTGCCCAGCAAAGGCTTCTGTGAACTCACATAATTTATTATAGACTGCACTGATCTTCTTATTGTGCCTGGTCTTTGCAAAGGTAAGATCCATTGCCAAGGGGAGCCCTGTCTCATCTGCACTCCAGGCTAGCCCAAAGTCCGCAAGGAGGATCTTAGTTTTCTTGACAGCTGTTGCATCTGCAACAGCCAATTTCCCCACTGCGCGCCCAAAGTTGTCCAGAAGGTAAGATAGGGTATGCTCCAACGGGAAGCAGAAGCAAGCAGCCGCATGAGCCTGGCCCATCTCCGGTACATTCTTGAATGGGAGCGTTGCCAGGACGTCCCAAACAAGCTCAATGGAGTTTACACAGTAAACTCCACTGAGGTTAACCAGGTCCAGGCAGACCAGTTGGGCATCCTTGTAGGCAGTAACTGCCCACTCAGATGCCCCCTTGCCATGCGTCAGCCCAGCCAATGCCTCCCTGGACATAGGAAAGGACCTGTGGATGCGGTCCTCCAGCTCCTGCACAACAGGGGGGACAGATACAACTGCTTGGCCACATGAGTGGCGTAGTTGGCGTAGAATGTGGCTGGGACAAAGGGGACCAGGACTTGGCGGAGTTTGCTGTCTATGTTCTCTAAAAAACAGGTAAGTATTTGCAAATTTTTATTAATTTTTTTTTTTTATGTTACCTTCTTGTGTTTCTTCCTTGCCCGCAGCCTTGGCCGGCTTGGCCATTCTTGGCGCAAGCAATTGCGCTGGCAATTCAGTATCCTCTGCCCTGGCACGCTTGGCAGGTTTGAGATGTTCATACATCTCTGGGTTGTCAACCCAAACAGACGGCGCAGAAAGATTGTATGCCTTAAACTGGAGGCCCTCAACCACCGTCTTCTGGATGTTGAGTAAGACGCTCAATGGTCTTCTCAGGGGTGTCTGGCATTTTTGTCATTAGTGCCTTTGCGGACACCTTGTCAATTTTGTCCCCAGTGAGGACGGCAGACTTAACTTTGGCTTTGACCTTGTGGTCAATGTCTTTGATTTTGGCAATTGCCAAGTTGAGGTCTTTGAGTAGTTTTTCAAGTTCTCTTACTTGATTTTTTTACTAACCTTTTCATATGTTTTTATAGCTTTTGCCCCAATAAATTCTGTATTATTTTGATACTGTTGCCTCTTTGTTTATTCCTTTTTGTTTTCCCATCTACTACATTATCCCATCTTTTTACCCATTTTGTATATGTTTTACGCTCATCTCAATATGTGTTGTTTGCTTTGTGTTGGCATTGTTTCCTTGATTACCATATTATTTTTGGCGCTTGACATAGCCCCTTGTGAAAATATTAACAACAATTTGGTGATCAGCTAAATTTGAATTAGAAAATTATAGTGTTAACTGTTTTTAGATAAAGTTGTTACTGATCTAAATTCAAAACCTTAATGATAAACTTTAAGCCAATCAGGAGCCAAGTGATAAAGTGATTGTTGTGACATAAAGGGTCATTCAATAATTCTTTGGTGCATGTGCGCTAGTAAATATGATTGGCTGGTTGTTTTGCCATTGTACTCCATTGCTGCTATGGCAAGTTGTTGATGGACTAGTGCCCAATCAGCTGCTGGGTTAGCACTAGTCCATCAACAACTTGCCACAGCAACAATGGCACACAATGGCAAAGCAACCAGCCAATCATATTAATTAGCGCACATGCACCAAAGAATTATTGAATGACCCTTTATGTCACAACAATCACTTTATCACTCAGCTCCTGATTGGCTTAAATTTTATCATTAAGGTTTTGAATTCAGATCAGTAACAACTTTATCTAAAAACAATTAACCTATAATTTTCTAATATAAATTTAGTTGATCACCAAATTGTTGTTAATATTTTCACAAGGGGCAGTGTTTGAGTTGCTAAAAATAACTGTGTTCTGGATCTAGATACATGGCATAATACAAATATGATCTTATAGAAATATGCTGAACATAAAGAATAAAACCAACTATAAACAAAGAGAACATGAACAATTGAAATTCAAAATAAATATAATATAAATAGAAAATGTTTGGCAACAGGAGGTATATTGGGGCGGGGAAGAGTGATGCCTAGTAGGCAGAATAGCACAGGAAGGAAGACATAGAGGCAGTGATGGCCTGGGGGGTCTGGGATTGGGTGATTGGGGCTGGAAGGTAGGGGGTGGTAATGGCAGAGTAGGGGTAGGAGAATTGAGTGTGATGGCCGCCATATAACACATGTTATATTCCTCATCTGTCATTGGATGGATGGGCTGGTAAGTGGCAGTGGCCCAAGGTGGAAGGCACTTATACTTGTGTGATTGTTTGCCCATGTTCACATGGAAAACCGTTTGTGCAAACAAGTCAGCCACCATTTGGTGATCAAAGAGAGAATTGTGGTCAAGGACCTCAAGATAGAGGTTGTTGAAAGCCTGAGGGCAGCGCTCCTGTACTGTGTCTCTGATGTTAAAGAAGACAAAATCACCCAGATGGATGTCTGCATGGCTGGCAGGGTAGACTGAGGCCTGGTGCCCGCGTTCCTGGATGGCCTTGAGGGTGGTGGAACTTCCCTCCATCTAGTGGCTCAAAAAAACCCGGTGCTTGGAATTTGCGCCATCCCAGGAGTCAAGTAATCCACTGAGGATATGGCTGTACTTGTAGCCATTGGTGAAATCTGGGTTTTTCCAATAATAGACAGAACCCTTGGCTAAAATAGCCAGAAATGCACCAATGAAAGTCCCCTTCTTGACCTTCTTCCTTCCATTCTTGGTGGCGGCTTTTCCTTGGGTGCCAAAATCATCAAAAGCTATGGATAGCTTATAGTAAGAGATGAACATGACATCATCTGACAGACTAGTCAGACATTGGACCAGGATTGATTCAATGGCGGGGTCATACAGGGAATCCTTGGCTCCATCACATTGGTTGTCGGCAACATTGGTAAGAATCTGTATTAAAGCCACCTTTCCATGCATCCAGAGCTGCACCATGCGCTCAGACACCCAAATGCCATGGTGCGCAAGTTGCTTTTGGACCTGGGTCAAGGGAAGCTTGGGGTCCCACTGGAGAATTTCAAGCATGATTGGGTAGGCCTCTGTGATTTGGGACTTGGGGGCCTTCTTGGGCTTCTTGGCTGTCCTAATCAGATTCCCCTTACTCATCAGGTTTTTGAATTCCCACATGACAGTAGCCTGGGTGAATTTCAATCTGCTGGCTATCTGATCACAGGTGTTGAGAAACTTGTGTTATTGCTGGTATGTTCAAAGCTACAGATAGATATTAGCCTTGCCAATTTACTCTACCTAATCCTATGCACAAGCACTACAGACTACAATAGAATAGAACTTTGAAGATAATTACGTTTATTGAAACTGGAGTACAATCTAGCCAGCGGCTGCAATCTATCCAGGTGTAACTAAGAGCTTGTTGCTTTCCTTTCAGGTGTCTATATCAATATATACTGCAACAACCCTTGTTCTTGTCCTTTCAGACAGTTCTCAGTGGCTACCTTTGCAATAGGTCCATTTTTGCTGGCTGCACCTATTCTGATTGGCTGTCCTTGGCATGTGTGTTGCTACTGGCCTTTGCAGGCGTACATGGTACTTCAGCTACAGCCTATGCTCTTCTTGAGCTATCCTACTGTCATTTATTGATTGGCTGTATTCTACATTCCTATTATTGCGCTGTCAAACTTTGCTGTATTTAGTTGATGCTTAGAAATTGTCCCTGTTCAGCCCTCCTACATTGGAAGGTAGAATTCCAGTATTCCATTTGTAGGGCTTAATCAGTGATCTTTTTCTGGCTGGAAAGCCTTCTGCTTATTAATGTGACAGGTCAAATTGGGGATTATACACCGTATAATAGCAGACTTGATCCAATATTGACCCATGAATTATCTGCCATGTAATGTTGACCCAAACCAATAGGAAGCTCAATTATATACCGTGTAATGCTGACCCAAACTTGGTATTTCCATGAAATTTGCTCATCACTTGTTTGATATGCTCATAAACACCATCAGGCTGGGTAAGGCTGAGTTGATACAACGTCCCACAGGATGGTATGGGCAATATACAGTTGATGGTTTAGTGATCACACACTGCGTAATCAATCATAATCACTATATTGGCTGACGTTTATATGGCGTATAATAGCCATATCAACTAGTAATTATATGGCGTGTAATGACACATCAGAATGATAGTCAAAGATAATACAGCGTATAATTGTTGCATCTATCTTAATAGACTAACAATTATACAGTGTGTAACTACTGTATCCATTATAATATTAGTGATTATATGGTGTATAACTACCATATCATTCATAATACATTAGTGATTATACAGCATATAATTACTAAAATTAATAAAGTATCAGCCTAGTGATTCTACAGCGTGCAAATGTAATGATCTGCGTGCAATGGATAGCCTGATTGTTTGTGGTCAATCAGCCTAACCTCACACTAGGACAGACCCTGTAGGTTCAGTGCCACAATTTCCTGGATAATTTGGGCAGTGATGATTTGCTGTTTGGGGCGCTAGGCTGCAGGAGCTGAAGCCTGATTGGCTGTAGGGGGAAGGTTGGGTGATGGCAGCAATTTGTTCCAAATTGAGATTGTCATCCTAATTGGTTGGTTGGCGCATAGCTTGTGCGGGGGTGGGTATGGGAGCAGGGGCAGAGCTAGACACTACATGACTACTGAACAAGTCAAAGCCATAGGGGTCGGGGGTCAGGTACAGGCTGGCTTCTTTGTTACCTGCTTCAAAGGCTTGGGTATAAAAAAGTGCCTCCACGTTCTGAGCCTTGCCTGTATTGAAGCTGACTTGGCTGCTGCTGGCTTGGCTGCTGGTGCTGTCCAAGATATTGCTAGTAAAAACCATTGTAAAAAAACTTAGGATAAAATCACTAAAAGTAGAAGTTTAAAATTATATGATTTGTTTTTATTGTAATCACTGTTCCATATTTGGAAGGTTCTCAAAACCATTATACACAAATAAGGATCCATGAAAATGAATAAAATGCCTCTGTTCCTAAATTGGATAGCTGTTGATTGGCTGTTAAACCGTTATATTTCTATTTTAGGCTGCTCATACTACACATATTGTGTGACTTCATTTTGTTTTGTGCTTGTGAAATCTTGCTTCTAGATTGATCAAATTTTTTCATTCCAGTCCTTCTGTTGATGCCTTGTATGAATCCTGATTGGATTATAATATACTCTGGAAAAGCATCCATTTATCTCACTTGTTGCATCAGTTCATTTTGTTTGTGGTTTAAACTATGCTGCTTAATAATTGACATAATTTTTTATAATGGCATAGTGAATTTTTTTTGGTTTGACAGTTTATTTATTAACCAAAAATATTTGAATTATTTGAATCCTGAATCTCACGCAACTTGGATTTTGTTCAAATCTGAAATCATTTTGTTTAAATCTGAGGTATTTTTGGCTGTTGCCATAGCTTTTAAAACTACTGTAATCAAGCATCCTTAATAGCAATACATTAACACATTTTGTAGTAAACTGGTGGTTTATCTTTCCTACCTCTCCTTCCTTCCTTCCTTAAAAGAAAGTTTGTTTGGCCCCTGGCTACACTGGGGTCAAAAAACTTTTAAAAAGTTTCTGCGTCATCCAGAGGGTGGCTCTCATACCATTATATGGGTTTGTGGTTGCTATATTGGTGAATTGAAGTTCAGAATAGTGTAGAATTTCCATGTTTAGACAATTTTACATCTCACTTAATTTTCATGTCTAAGCATGGTTATTGAGATTGGATTTTTCATTTGATTTTATCCAGAGTGGAGCTTCTTGATTTGGGCTAGTGTTTCCTGATGTGCTTACTGTACGTTAAATTTGGATTTCAGTTCCTGCAATTATAATTTATTTTAATAGTGGCATTCATTTGTGATTTGAAATTTGGTTCATGGATTTGACAATCCCGCAATTCCAAAAAACATAGTAAACTTAATGAAAATGATTGATGGATTTAAATGCTTCAAATCTGATTCCAGTTAATTCATTTTGTCCATTTGAAATATTCAGCTCAGCTTGAAATTTGCAAAGTGTCTATGAGTTCCCACATTTTAAAAAAATTCAAATAAAAATAAAAAAGAATTCAACTTAATTAAAAAAAGGCCCTCTCACAAACATGATTTGAAATTTGGACCAAAGATTTGACAATCCCACATTTTTACGTTTAGGTTCTGGATTTACTGAATGAGCTGGGAGTCAGGTACAGGTTGGCTTACTCATTACCCATATCAAATATCTGGATGTATATCAGGGGTCTCTGTGTTCTGAGCCTTGCCTCTATTAAAGCTGTCTTGGCTGCTGCCTTGTTACTGACACTGTCAAAAATGTTTTTGTCAACAAAAACTATTGTAAAAAACCGAGTAAAAATCACTAAAAGTAGAAGTATAAACCTTTATGATCTGATTTTCATTGTAATCACAAGCCCAGATTTGGAAAATTCTTGAAACCATTTTACACAATTAAAAAGCCATGAAAATCAATAAAATGTCTCTGTTCCAAAGAGGAATAGCTGTTGATTGGCTGCTAAACTGTTCTTTTTCTGTTTTAGGATGCACATATTACACCTCCTGTGTGACTTCATTTCTTTTTTTGTTTATGAAATTTTGCTTCTAGGTTGCTCTAATTTTGTTTCATTTTAGTCCTTCTATTGATGCCTCATCTTAATCCTGATAGGATTAAAATATATTCTTTAATAACATAAATCTATTTCACTTATTGTACCAAGTCATTTTATTTTTTAGTGTGAACTACATAGTTTGATGTTTGATATAATTTTGTATTTTGTGTTAGCAATATTAAATTTCTTGTTTGCCATTTTTCCAGTTCACCAAAAGTACTTAAATCATTTGATTTCTGAATCCCACCTGTCAGGATTCTCCTTTATTACTATTTATTTGCTGCTACTATCTCTCAAGATCACCAACAGTTTATCTTAATCCTTGGCCCAAATCAACAAATTTCACTCTTCCACTATTCCTATTATCTTTCCCTTATTTAACCAGTCATTTTAATACTGTAAATTCAGAACCTGAACGTAAAAATGGGTCATTATTTGTTAGATTAATCTGTTTCCTATTAACTGTGCTAGTTAACACTTTAAAATTTTGTTTTAATTTTCTTATCAATAAATTTAAATAATTATAACAATTTTATCAAAATAAATCTTATTTAATCCTTATAATATAAAAACCTATATTAAATTAATCATTTTCTACTTACAGCTAAATTAAACTGTATTAAAAGCTAGTAACAATCTTATTTCATGTACCATTTTTCTTGAAAGCTGATTAGTAAAAAATGACATCATTCTAAAAAGAGAAACATAAAAATACAATAAAAGTGATACAATGCTTTTTGTTGGAAATTAAATTTTTGCCTAAAATCTTAGCTTTTTTAAAAATATTTAATTTAAAATATAATAATTTTTGGATCTCTCTTTTTAAAAAGAGGTCAGACAGCTTTTTTGCATATTTAATAAATAAATATTAAATAATTTTGTATTTGTTTTATAAAAAATCTAGTAAAAAGTTAAAAAAACTAAAATTAAAACTAATTTTTTATTGAAATTTCAGTGATCTCATTTAGCATAAGTAATTTATTCTTAAGTTAGATTTTATAGAAAATATATAATAAGAACTTATAAGAGAGTAAAAGTTTTTCTTTTGAAATTCTTAAGTATTTAATATTAATAAAATGGCTTTATACAACTATTTAATAAAATTATATTTTTATACTGTATGCTAGAGATAATATGTATAAAAAATTCAAACATAAAAAAGAATGTATCAAAATCTTGCTTTATTTAATTAAATTTTATAAAGGATGAAATTTATTTAAACTAAATAAAAAATGATCTTAGTCATTGTATCTATAAAAATAAGATACAACTTTAATTATACAAGCAAATATTTATATGTGATTAAAAATAACATTTTTGTTTTGATAGATTTAAGATATATAAAGTTCATTTTTTAAGAACTGTTAAAAGTTATAATAAACTTAAGTTTATTTAAACAAAAGGTTTTTGAGTTGGTTACTAGAAGTAAGCTAAATAATAATTTATACTTTAAATTTAGTTTACTGATTAAAATATCATACTTTAAGAGTTAATTAGCATATTTTATTTCAAATAATAATTTTATAAGCTTACATTCAAAGCCGCTTCAAGATACTAAATTGGTATTAAAATATAACGTTGATGTATCAATTCCCAAAAGCTGAGATTAAGGGCTTTCTAATGATACTAGTTTGAGCAAGATTGAAGTACTATTTGCCGAGATATCAGCAGTTAACCAGAATATAAAAAGGGGTAAATAAACAATGATATCAGACTCCAGGGGTGATATTGATAAATTAAGGAGATCAGTTGGGGGTCAGTTGGGGATTTATGCCTGTAGTGCAAAAGCTCAGCTAACATGGTATTTAAACAGCTCAACTTTACAGAAATTTACTTTACAATCCACACCTTTACTCCTCTCTGATAACTGCACATTTATTTCCAAGCAAGAACTGCCTGAACCAAGCCAAGGAACCCAACCACTGTCATTATGGAACCCATCAAGTTTGCACCTCAGATGACACCCTTCTTCTCACTGGGGGCTTCTACTAAGAGAGAAAGAATCTCTATGCTTAAACAAGCATTCCTTTTTACTGCTGGCAGTGATCTTAACAGCTTTGTTGAGCATTTCTTATTAAAAACAGAGTTTGGAAAAAGTACCTTCTTACCTGTCATACAAAATTCTAAGACAGATGATTTCCTTAACAACCTAAAGGAATTGATGTCAGAGTCCCCTGCCAAGCACCTTCCTTCCCTAAGAGCATTGGTTACATCAAGCTACAGTCTGAAAGAGCTTTGGGATTGTGGATTTAAAATGACAAAAAATGAGTATTCATATTCTAAAAAAATAAAAAATGCTAAAAAAGCATCATTAAATTCAAAAAATAAAAAGGAAAAAATGATTCAGTAAAGAAAGAAAACATAAAAAATATTTTAAAACACATATTAAAAAATTCATTTCCAACCAGCCAATTCACTAAAAAATCCCCTGGATTGATTTATGAAGAATTACAAAAAGAATTGAGTGAATACTCAACTAAAATAAAATACTCCTTATTGAAAACAAAAAAAGAAATTTATGAAGATATGAAAATAAAAAACAATATTTCTATTTCACTTTCCACTTTCTATAAGCTTATTCCTAATAATATAATTAAAAGCAAAAAGCAAACTGATATGTGTAACATTTGCAACTTAAAAAAATCATTAGAAATGAAGAAAAAGGATTTGAGTATAAAGAAGTTGCCATTGCCTAAATCTATTAAAGAAAATTTGGAATCTATTGACCTACATGAAAAGTTTTATAAGCATCAAAATAAAGAATATATTAGTGATATAAATAATCTTGATAATAATTCATGTGTTATAGTAATAGACTATAAAGAAAACTTTAAAATAGGTGGGGGTCCTATAGAGACAAATAATTGTTTTTATGAGAAAATACCTATTTCTTTATTAGGATTTGCAATTGCTTTTAAAGAAAATGAGAAAATTAAATATGAGTATCATGACTTTTTATCTGAAATTTTATCTCATGACTCTTTGTTTTCAGGTCAGTGTTTGATAAGTCTGCTTAAAAATAATAAATTTAAGAATATTAAAAATATTAAAGTTTGGACTGATAATGGTAATCATTTTAGATCTTATGAATTCTTATATTATCTTTTTAAAGAGGTACCTAAAATTATAAAAGGAACAATTAAGTTTAATAGATTTGTTGAGTGTCATGGCAAAAGTATTGTTGATGGTCATTTTGGTGTATTATCTAAAATATTTAAACAAAAGGAAAATGAGATGTATATAAAAAATATAAATGATCTCAAAATGGTTTTTGAGAGAGAGGAAGAAAGAAAGGGTTTATATGAGTCACTTGTAAATAATTCAGATGTTTCCCAAAAAACCTTTTTTTACATCTATGATAGAAAATCTAGGCCTAAAAAAAGCTGGCTTGAAGTCAAAGCATTTTATGTTAATCTTTCATATTTAATGAAAGATGGTGAGCTGTATGTTTCACCTTTGACATTTGAGGATGTTAAGGAGTACTCCAAAATAAATTATTGTGCAAAGTTCTGCACAGATGACAGAGAAACAAAGAGAGCTGATACTACTAAAGGATTAGTAGGACATGTTCATGAAGTTGGACGCATAACAAAAACTTATATTTCACATAGGGTAAATAGTCTTTTAAATACAACAACTTTTTTTTCTAAAAATAACTAAGAAATTAATTATATGAGCCAAAGATAGGGTAATAGCAATTATGGCTTTGGGGCTGCTATTACTCTCCCATGCAACTCATATATTTGATTCTTGGTTTATTAAAATAGAAAAAGGGTTTTTAGCAAAAATACAGTTAATAGAAATAAGATTTATTTTTATTATTTGTATATTTTACACCCTTAAACTTTTATTCAGTAAACTAAGCATTATATTAATGTTCAAAAAACATAAGTTTACAACTTAAATGATACCAAAGAAGTTAAAAGTCTTTAAAATGCTTAAGCTGGCGCCTTGGCTTAATCTAACAAATAATGACCCAAATGCGGGATTGTCAAATCCTTGGTCCAAATTTTGAATCACTTTTGTGGGATGGCCTTTTTTTAATTAAATTGATTTTTTGTATTTTTGTTTGAATATTTGAAGAGTGCAGGAACTCATAGACACTTTGCAAAGTTCAAGTCAAACTGCATGTTTTCAATGGACAAAATGAATTAACTGGAATCAGATTTGAAGCATTCAAATCCATCAATCATTTTCATTAAGTTTACTATGTTTTTTGGAATTGTGGGATTGTCAAATCCAAGAACCAAATTCCAAATCACTTTTGAATGCCACTAGTAAACTTAGATATTAATTGCAGGAACTGGAATCCAAATTTAATGTACACTAAGCACACTAGGAAGCACCAACCCAAATAAAGAAGCTCCACCACAACTAAAATCAAACTAAAAATTCAATATCAATAACCATGTTTAGACATAAAAAGTTATTAAACTTTAAAATCATCCAAACCCGGAAAGTATACAATATTATACACTTCAAATCACAGATATAGAAATACTGTTACTATTCAAGGCTAAATCAAGAGAAAATAACTACCCACAACTAAACCAATAACTCCAAATAAATACATATTTAATCTAAAAATATTTTTTTATTTTTATGGACCGTCAATTGCATTCCCAACCCGCTCCTGCACCAGCCTGCGGGGCAGCCCATCTACAAGGGCGTCCCAGAGGGTCCAAGAACAGACCCAGAACCCAACTTGAGGGGAGTCATGCCAATACTCAGGCCTCCCAAGGTGTCATTGCCAGCCAACCACCTCCCGCATCCCAAGCCAGAACTACCAGCTTAAATCCCAGACAGAAGCCACTCTCAAGGCCTGCCACAAAAGTCTCTTACACCAGGATCACTGGGAACACTGAGGTTACTTACACCTCCACTGTTTACCCAGTTGTCACCCAGCCCCACACTCTTGACCCAAGAGTTGCTACTTCCTGCCCTACGTCTTTGACACCACCTACAAGACATTGGCCACCACCAAGGAACCATCTGCGCCTATTGTGTATTCAACCATTGACAGTGCCACTGCAAGCAAGTGTGATCTCACCTTCTACACAAAGGTCCCTGTCCCCTGTGTAGAGCCTGGTAGCCAGGATGCCGTGGTACCTGTCAAGGGCCGGCGTTGGTTGAGGGATAGTGAGCGTGAAGCTCTCCTTGACTGCCTGAATGGGGGAATGGCGGTTTGGGATATTGTGTCCCAATTTGGTGCCACAGCCAGATACATTGCCAACATCAATACCAAGTATGGCAACACCAGGCAAATTGCCAAATCCACCAAGACTAAGTGGCAGCCCAAACTCCTTCAGCCCGTTCATATTGATGCAATCAAGCAGTGAGTAGCCAAGGATTGCCACCTGGACACGCTTACTGTCCAATCAATGCTTGTCACAGAGTTTGGGCTTTCTGTTTCTAAAACCCTTGTTTACAAAGAAATGGTTAATTCAGGCTTCTTGTGAAAGGTGCTTGGAGTTTCTCTGTACAATAGAAACAGTGAAAAGACCATCGAGGATCGACACATTTATGTCGAGACATATCTGGCACTAAAGGAGACTGGGTATGTCCATTTCTCTATATCAACAAATTGTCGTTTTCCTCCTCACTCAAGTCTAGGCATGGGTGGGTTGAGAAGGGGTCCAAGGACGGCGTAGCCCATTGTGCAGCTGTCCGTTCCCAGACCTATTCCTTGGTCGCGCTTCTTGGTCTTTGCGGGTTGGACCAGTATCAGATGATTAAAGGCTCCCATAACAGTAGGACCTTTCTCAATTTTCTCTGAGCTGTCAAGGAGTACCTTCAGATAAATTATAGCAACACAACTAATGTTGTTGTGCTTGATAATGTTGGGCTCCACATAGTGGATCTGGTTGTGTCTGAATTCCCCCCATTGACAAAAACAGTCACACCTCCAGCCACCAACTTATCAATTGTCCAATGAGACTTCTCTTCCTCCCGCCATATTCCCCATTCCTGAATCCAATTGAGGAGGTGTTTGGTTGGATAAAAAATAAGGTGAAACAAGGCCTTCCTCAGGACACTGAGGATCTATTCAATATTCTTGAGATCAGCTAATTTGCAATGCCACCCAATGTGGTGGCAGCTTTCTATGAGCACTCAGAATCCTTCCTCCCAAAAGCCCTGGCCTCCAAGCCAATCAGATTAATGGGTGCTCCAGGTTTTATTTAGTTTTAATTTTGTTTAGTTTGTTTTTATTAGTACTCATAATTATTATTTATATATAATAATGTGACGTTTGATTGTATTATAGACAATTTAAGAATACTAGAAAAGGTAAGTAAAATTAATTATACTAGATAAAAGGGATTTATTTTTATTATGATGCACTGAATATTATTGGCTTTTGCGCTAAAAAATAAATAAATTAAAAAAAAGATAGAAAAAATTAGTTTATTTAAATAATTGTGAATTATTTTGGTACTTTGGCTTTTTTAAGTGATAAGGAGCGCCTTTTGGGGAAGCTTCAAATATAAAAGTAGAGAGAGAAAAAGTATATTTTATTGGATGATACTTTAGACTTGTATAGATTTAGCTTTGGCAGGGATATTAGTTGGACCAAACCCAGGGGCTGGTCATGTGCTGGATGGGTTTGAGTCGTTAGATACCTGGACAGTCATGTGGTATTGGTTTGTTGTCATTTCCAGTATGTCAAACAGTATATTGGGAGGGCACCAAATCAGGCAATGACTGGATTTTAAGTGAGTTGGCGGTAGCCAGAATACTTGTACATCCAGATCCTTGACACCCCCCTTAAGGGGTTACTCTGGTACATCAGGAGGGGGCTTTGTCTTGACAGCTGCCGCCTGATGTTCCTGGAGTTGTTTATTAGTGGGCACCAACTGAGTTGAGTGTTCTCCTTTGCTAGGGCGGAGGCGAGATCTGTGGTACTTTTTGGTGATGGGCTCTTTGGCACCCTGGAACTTAACCAGGTAAGTGTTCCTGTCTGGTTGGTATCTGATGATTCTTCCTGGTCCCCCGTGTACTGAGGCTAGTTTCTTTCTGTTCCCGGCTAGGACCCAGACGGGGGAGTTGATGGGGAGTGGGTCCTCTGTTGAGGTTACCTTTTGAGTTTTGAGTCTCTTTATTTCAGCCAGTTTGGCTTTGAGGCGTATGTGTTGTAGAGCTTGTTTCTGTTCTACTGTGGGAGGGTTCCCTGGGGGGGATCTTTACATATGGCTGGTTATTGTGGGTGACTATTTCTTTTTTGTACCTGTATGATAGTTCAAACGGTGAGTAGCCTGTCCCTTGATTGATACAAACCTGGGATACTAGTAATGCATGTTTCACATAGAGTGGCCATGTATCTTTGGCTTTTCCATCCATTATTTTCTCCAGGGTTCTGATAAGGCTGCCGTTCAGGCGTTCAACTCTGCCGTTGGCCTGTGGCCTGTAGGGCAAGGTTGTGGAGTGTTTGATGTTTTTTGTTTTTAGATTGTTGTTTACTATGTGGCCTGTTAGCTCTTTTGCTCCATCTTTTATGATGTAGTCTGGAGTGCCGTAGTCTGCTATGATTGCTTTATTGATGAATCAATTTATTGTTTCCGCCTTGTGATCTTTTGTTGCCCAGCAGATGGGCCAACATGTGGCAAAGTTGATGGCTACAATTAGGAAACATTGATTTGTTTTGGTTTCTGGGAAGGGTCCCACTACGTCCAGTCCCCAAACCTTAAATAGTTCAGGGTCAGGTACTGGGTTAACTGTTGGCTGTGGTGCTTTGGTGCTGGCGTATTTTTCACATACTGTACACTTTTTTAGAACATCAATTATGTCTTGCTTCAGGTTGAGCCACCATACTATCTCTTTCAGTGTGAGATATAGGTTGTTAGCCTTTGTGTTTCCTAGAAGACAATGGTGTCTTAGTATAGTGTCAACTCTTTGTGCAAGTGGGATGTATGGAATGTGTTTATCTTTAATTATTTGGTATACTGTGCCATTTGATACGTGGAAATTTTTTTCATTCCTTACTAGCGTATTGTGGGTTAGTTGATGTGTGGAGGGATCCTTATCTTTTGTCTTGTACTCAGTGTTGTATAGGTTGGGCCAGTCAGGGTCCAGGTGGTCAGGGTGATCCTCTCTTGGCTGGCATAGCCTAGAGAGAGCATCAGCTGTGACCAGCACTGCCCCCTTTTTGTATTGGATGTCCAGGTTAAGATGTTCCAGCAAGGACATCCATTTGGCTTGGCGCCGCGCAAGTGCGTTCTGAGTTTTGAAATAGATTAAGGATTTGTGGTCAGTTAGCACTTGGACGTTTAAGTGTTCTTTGAGGTAACATCTACATTTCTTGCATGTGTGTTATATTGCTAGCAATTTTTTATCATGTATTGGGTATCTCTGCTCAGTGTTTGTTAGTTTTCTGCTTTTGTAACATACTGGCAGGAAATCTTGCTGCCCTGGCTGGCGGATGCGTAGGACTGCGCCAATGGCGGTGTCACTAGTGTTTGACTCAAGCTTGTAGCACCTGTTGTTATTAGGGTATTGCAAGGTTCAGACTTTGATCAAAGCTTGTTTTAATAGTTGGAAATTATTGTCTTATTATGGAGTCCAGATGAATTTCTTTTTGGCATTACCTTTGGTTAGGTCATTGATTGGTGCAGTGAGCTTTCCACAGACTTTGATGTATTTCCTTAGGTAAGCTACCATACCAAGAAAGCATCTAACTTGTTTCACAGAGGTGGGGTGTTGCATGTTATTTATGGCTTTTATTTTATCTGGGTCTGCTTTGATGCCACTTTCAGAGACAATGTGGCCCAAGAACAAGAGTTCCTTTTCCATAAATTGGCACTTACTAAACTTAGCGTATAGTTTGTGCTTTGCAAGTCAATCAAGTGTCTTGCAGACATGTGTGAGGTGTTCCTCTTTTGTTTTTGAAAATATGATGATGTTGTCAAGGTAACATAATGTGTTTGAGAGGCTGTTTAGCGCTTGGTTCATTATGGTGACAAACATTGCGGGAGCGTTAGTCATCCCAAAGTTCATTACTTTACATTCAAACAACCCAAATTGTGTGCAGAACGCGGTCTTTGGTATGTCTTTCTCTTTGACTTCAACTTGGTTCTAACCAGATGTGAGGTCAATTTTTGAGAAAATTTTTGCTCCGGAGAGCCTTGCAAATAGGTCTTCAATGAGGGGGAGTGGGTATTTATTTTTTACTGTACTTGCGTTTAATGCTCTGTAGTCAGTAACTAAGCAAAGAGATCCTTCTTTCTTCTTTACAAAGAAAACCGCTGCCCCCCACAGGGATTCAGACAGGCAAATGAATCCTTTGGCTAGGTTGTCCTCAATGTGGGATTTAAGTGTTTGGGTCTCCATGGGGGAGAGTCTGTAGAGGGCTGCAGGTTCAACCATGGCTTTGCATAAGTCAATGCCATGTTTGACTTCTTTTTGGGGGGGTAACTCTGTGAGTTCTTCCTTGAATACACTCATGTATTCATTTAGGAGTGCCGCAAGTTCTGGGCATTAGATCTTTTGTGTTTATATATTATTACATTTATAGTACCTCATTATGTGGAGGGTGCTGTCTTTGGTTAGATGTTCACAGTCATCTTGATTTATGACTTGGAAAAATACTGTATCTCTTAGAATTAGGTCGTTGGGTTCTTTGAGAATGTTGAAATTGACTCCATTGTGTTTTATTGTCATGGTTTTTGTTTTCTAACATACGCTGGGATTCACTTGGGTGAACCAGTCCATGCCTGTTACAATGTTGTAGTTTATGTTGTTCATGACAAGTCCTTTGATGGACGTTTGTATGCCTTGGAGGTCAATTCTGAAGGGAGTTGTTTTGCCTCCGAGTAGAACTTTTGATTTGTCTGCCATTCTGGCATATTTAAAGTTGGATTCAATAACTGGTATTTTGTACTTGGTTACAAAAGGTTTTTTAGCCATAGTGTGTTGTGCACCAGAGTTGAATAATATTTTATGTGTATGTGATTTTTAAGTGCATGGATAGACAAGAAGTTGTGAGCAATCTTTAATTTTTATGTTCATAAAAATGGAGGATTGCAGGACACGGGGGATGCAAGCAGCAAAGTTTGTGCCTTGGTACTTCTTCTTGGCGTGTTGGGGGGAGACAGGGGCACTTAAGCCTGTTCCCCCTCCTCTTTTCCCTGTTCCTCTGTTTTGAGACCTTTGAGGTCAGAGAATGTGGGGTCAGATTTGTAGTGGGTTGCTACTTCAGCATTGTTAACTTTGGCAGTGTCCTCTTTCTTGGGACGGGAGCTGTTTGCGCTTTGGCTGTGATTGCCATTGTTACAATTGGAGTTGCTGTTGTTATGGTTGGTATTTTGGCGTTTATTGCCATTGGCGTTTTCTCTGCTATTGCCATTTGAGGAGCGGTTGCTGTTGTGTGCAGCATATTCCATGTTGGCGCGTTTTTCAGCACGCTTGGCTTCAGCAATGAGCGCGGGCATGGAGGTATTTGCTTCTGGGCGGATGAGGGCAGCAACAGAGGGTTTCATTCTGTTGATGAATGATGCTCTGGTGTGTACGTTGTCCGCTTGTGCTGGGTTTTGGATTTTGCAACATATTTCTTCAAATTTGTTGGCATAGGCTGTGATAGTGGTCTTTTGAGGAAGATCACTGAGCTGTATTGCAATATCTTGAAGAGATTTGGTGACGCAGAAATTGTGGGTGATGTCAGCTTTAAACTCTTCCCAGTTGTCAAGCTGGCCGTTGGTTTGTGAGCCAACCCAGGTGGCAAACCAGTTAGCTGCGGCCTTGTTTAGGCGCTTGCTGGCTTCCTGGACCCATTTCTCATGAGGGATGTGGCTGGCGCAGAGTTTAGCGGCTGTGTGGTCTAGCCAGTTGATGATGTTTTCTTTGTTTTTACCAAAGAACTTGTCAATACCAATGTATTTGGTGTTGGCAACTTCACCTGTGATAGGTGATTGTGCGTTTTTTGTGGTTGAAGAGAGCAATTGTATTGAATTATCTTGGTGCATGCTTTGGGCATGACCAGACCTTCAAATACGGTGCATCCACTAGGAATATCTTCATTGATGTTGTGGGCGCAGAAGTATGTTTTCCAGGTCTCCTGGGATGTGGCCTGGTTGAGTACGTGGGTGAAGGTGGGCGGGTTTTGGTCAGTCATTTTCTCTTTCATTGGCGTGGTCAAAAACTGTAGTTCTACCAGTGATAAGGAGCGCCTTTTGGGAAAGCTTTGAATATAAAAGTAGAGAGAGAAGAAGTATATTTTATTGGATGATACTTTAGACTTATATAGATTTAGCTGTGGTGGGGATATTAGTTGGACCAAACCCAGGGGCTAGTCATGTGCTGGATGGGTTTGAGTTATTAGATACCTGGACAGTCATGTGGTATTGGTTTGTTGCCATTTCTGGTATGTCAAATGGTATATTGGAAAGGCATCAAATTGGGCAATGACTGGATGTTAGGTGTGATGGCAATAGCTGGAATACTTGTATATCCAGACCCTTGACATAAGCCACAAATTGGACCTTGCATGTCATCATCTGATCCTTGTTATTTCAGTGCCACTATAACCACACAACACAGCAATCAATGATTTTCATGTATTGCTTACTAATTAGTACTTAGGACGCGGGTCAAGTATATCAAATATGTTTATCAAATCACAATACAAGGGAAAGGTAATTTGAGTTCTAAACAATCATTTGTTTAGAACAATAGTGGAGCGGACTGCATGATGTGGATAAATTCAATTCTTGATGTTTATCTATGTGATAAATAAACCCATACTTGACGAGCTAATAAATAAAAACATTTAAACTTATTTTTAATATTTGACATAGTTGTAACTTTAACTAATGTCTTGTAATATATTTAGATATATTAATATTATAATTTACATACTAAAATTTAAAATAAAAATATTAAAAGTAAAATTATAATTATAAATTGTAAAAGTTAAATATTAAAGTTTAAATATTCAAAATTTAACTATTTTTATTAAATTGTGATTTATTCTAATATCAAAATATTTGATATTAAAAATTTTAATATTGTAATATGTATTATTAAAATTTTAATATTAACTTTTAGATACTAAATATTTTTAATATTTCAATATGTAATATTTAAATTTTTATAGTAAAATTTTAATAGTACATATTTCAGTATTAAAAAAAGTAGTATTAAAATATAAAAAGTAAAAAAAAATAATTTGCAAGGGGAAAATATTTATTGGGGGATGCTAACTGCAAAAGGATGTGATTATTCCGGGGAATCATACCCAAAATTAAATTTTCAGCTAATGCATTTAATTGGATCCATGTACTCTTCTGTATGTGATAGACAACATTGGATGTGATTGCTAGAGGGGTGGCGTCCTGTACCCTGGTGGTTGCTGATTGTTTGGTAAAAGGCAGGCAGGTGAGCAAATAAACTAGTAGGTTTTTTGGGGGGGGCATGTAGTACCTGTATAGTGTTGCCAATGCAAATGAATCATAGAGGACGTGCTTGACTGTCCTGTATCCCCATGGTGTCTTCTGGCAGTTGAGGGCTACGCGGCAAATATCTATTTGAATAGGTACATCCTCTAACTTTTTGATGTTGGTTTTTAATATGCAGTGGAGGAGGATTCCCAGGTATACTGCGACATGGATTCTTTGCAAGGTATACTTTTCCAAGAACATGCATAATTTTTTGAATGTTTGTACTAATCTATTAATATAGGATGTTTGGTTGAACTTGAAGAGGGTTCTGGGGGCGCTCAACTTGAATCAGCCCCCCAGGCCTTGGCAAATGAAATAAATAAAGGTTTAAAATTATTCACGAGGACTGCATCCCTGACTTTATTTGATAGTGCCTTAAAAACTTCATTAAAAATTGCAGATTTCAAATATTCATTTCCTACTGTAAATTCAGAACCTGAACTTAAAAATGCGGGATTGTCAAATCCTTGGTCCAAATTTTGAATCACTTTTGCAGGATGGCCTTTTTTAATTAAATTGATTTTTGTGAGTATTTATTTGAATATTTGAAAATTTGGGAACTCATAGACACTTTGCAAAGTTCAAGTCAAGCTGCATATTTCCTATGGACAAAATGAATTAACTGGAATCAGATTTGAAGCATTCAAATCCATCAACCATTTTCATTAAGTTTACTATGTTTTTTGAAATTTTGGGATTGTCAAATCCAAGAACCAAATTTCAAACCTTTTGAATGCCACTAGTAAACTCAGATATTAATTGCAGGAACTGGAATCCAAATTTAATGTACACTAAGCACACTAGGAAACACCAAGCCAAATCAAGAAGCTCCACCACAACTAAAATCAAACTAAAAATTCAATATCAATAACCATGTTTAGACATAAAAAGTTATTAAACTTTAAAATCATCCAAACCCGGAAAGTATACAATATTATGCACTTCAAATCACAGATAAAGAAATACTGTTACTATTCAAGGCTAAATCAAGAGAAAATAACTACCCACAACTAAACTAATAACTCCAAATAAATACATATTTAATCTAATATATATTTTTTTATTTTATTTTTATGGACCGTCAATTGCATTACCAACCTGCTCCTGCACCAGCCTGCGGGGCAGCCCATCCACAAGGGCGTCCCAGAGGGTCCAAGAACAGACCCAGAACATAAATTGAAGGGAGTCATGCCAATACTCAGGCCTCCCAAGGTGTCATTGCCAGCCAACCACCTCCCGCGTCCCAGGCCAGAACTACCAGCTTGAATCCCAGACAGAAGCCACTCTCAAGGCCTGCCACAAAAGTCTCTTACACCAGGGTCATTGGGAACACTGAGGTTACTTACACCTCCACTGTTTACCCAGTTGTCACCCAGCCCCACACTCTTCACCCAAGAGTTGCTACCTTCTGCCCCACGTCTTTGACACCACTTACAAGCCATTGGCCACTACCAAGGAACCATCTGTGCCTATTGTGTATTCAACCATTGACAGCGCCACTGCAAGCAAGTGTGATCCCACCTTCTACACAAAGGTCCCAATCCCCTGTGTTGAGCCTGGTAGCCAGGATGCCGTGGTATCTGCCAAGGGCCGGCATTGGTTGATGGATAGTGAGCGTGAAGCTCTCCTCAACTGCTTAAACGGGGGAATGGCGGTTCAGGATATTGCGTCCCAATTTGGTGTCACGGCCAGATACATTGCCAACATCAATATCAAGTATGGCAATACTGGGAAAATTGCCAAATCCACCAAGGCAAAAAGACAGCCAAAACTCCTTCAGCCCGTACACATCAACACAATCAAGCAGTGGGTAGCCAGGGATTGCCACCTGGACACGCTTACTGTCCAATCAATGCTTGTCACAGAGTTTGGGCTTTCTGTTTCTAAAACCCTTGTTTACAAAACAATGGTTGATTTGGGCTTCTCTTGGAAGGTGCTTGGAGTTTCTCTGTACAACAGAAACAGTGAAAAGACCATTGAGGATTGACGCATTTATGCCGAGACATATCTGGTACTAAAGGAGACTGGGAATGTCCAGTTCTTCTATATTGACAAATTGTCATTTTCCTCCTCACTCAAGTCTAGGCATGGGTGGGTTGAGAAGGGGTCCAAGGACGGCGTAGCCTATTGTGCAGCTTTCTGTTCCCAGACCTATTCCATGGTCGCACTTCTTGGTCCTTGCAGGTTGGACCAGTATCAGATGATAAAAGGCTCCCATAACAGCAGGACTTTTTTTGATTTTCTCCGAGCTGTCAAGGAGTACCTTTGGATAAATTATAGCGGCACAACCAACGTTGTTGTGCTTGATAATGTTGGGCTCCACAAAGTGGATCTGGTTGTTTCTGAGTTCCCAACCATTGATAAAAATAGTCATTCTGCTAGCCACCGCCTTGCAGACTGCCCAATGAGACTCTTCTTCCTCCCTGCATATTCCCCATTCCTGAATCCAATTGAGGAGAACTTTGGGTGGATCAAGAATAAGGTGGAACAAGGCCTCCCTCAGGACACTGAGGATCTCTTCAACATTCTCAAGATCAGCCAATTTGCAATGCCACCCAATGTGATGGCAGCTTTCTACGAGCACTTGGAATCATTCCTCCTAAAAGCCCTAGCCTCCGAGCCAATCAGATAAATGGGCGCCCCAGGTTTCATTTAGTTTTAATTTTATTTAGTTTGTTTTTACTAGGACTCAAAAATTATTATTTATATATAATAATGTGACGTTTGATTGTATTATAGACATTTAAGAATACTAGAAAAGGTAAGTAAAATTAATTATACTAGATAAGAGGAATTTATTTTTATTATGATGCACTGAATATTATTGGCTTTTGCGCTAACAAATAAATAAATTAAAAAAATATAGAAAAAAATTAGTTTATTTAAATAATTGTGAATCATTTTGGTACTTTGACTTTTTTAAGCCACAAATTGGACCTTGCGTGTCATCATCTGCTCCTTGGTATTTCAGTGCCACTATAGCCACACAACATAGCAAACAATGATTTTCATGTATCTCTTACTAATTTGTACTTAGGACGCAGGTCAAGTATATCAAATATGTTTATCAAATCATATTACAAGGGAAAGGTAATTTGAGTTCTAAATAATCATGTGTTTGGAACATAAGTGGAGCAGGCCACATGATGCGGATAAATTCAATTCTCCATGTTTTCTTTGTGATAAATGGACCCGTACTCAACAAGATAATAAATAATAAATAAAAACATTTTTAACTTATTTTTAAATATTTGACGTGGTCGCAACTTTAACTATTGTCTTGTAATATATTTAGATATATTAATATTATAATTTCCCTACTAAAAATTAAAGTAAAAAATTAAAATTATAAAATAAAAGTATAATTACAAATCTTAAAAGTTTAATATTAAAGGTTAAATATTCAAAATATACCTATTTTTATTAAATCATGATTTATTCAATATTAAAATATTCCATATTAAAATATTAAATATTTTTAATAGTGACTTTTAGATACTAAAATTTTAATATTAAAATATTTAATAGTAAATATTTAATATCAAAATATATAATGTTAAAATATTTAATAGTAAAATATTTAATATTATAATATTAATATTAAATGTTTACTATTAAATATTTCAATATTAATTATTTTAACAGTGAATATTTTAATATTAAATATTTTACTATTAAAATTTTACAAGTAAAATTTTAAAATAGTGAAGTATTCAATATTAAAATATTCAATATTTAAAAATAAATAAAAAATAAAAAATTTAAGTTGCAAGGGAAAATGCTTTATTAGGGGGAATGTGATTATTCCGGGAAATTATACCCCAAAATTAAACTTTCTGCTAATGCATCCAATTGGGACCACATACTCTTCTGTATGTGGTGGATGACTCTGGCGCCAATTGCTAGAGGAGTGGCGCTCAGCACCCCGGTGGTTGCTGATCGTTTGATAAAAGGCAATCAGGTGAGAGAATTGACTAGTAGATTTTTTTCAGGGGGCACATAGTACCTGTAAAATGTTGCTATTGCAAATGAGTCATACAGGACGTGCTTGACTGTCCTGTATCCCTGTGGTGTCTTCTGTTGGTCGAGGGCTACACGGCATATATTGATTTGTATGGGTACATCTTCCAACTTTTGATGTTGGCTTTCAATATGCAGTGGAGAAGGATTCCCAGGTACACCACAACATGGATTCTTTGCAAGGTATACTTTTCTGAGAACATGCACAATTTTTTTTGAAAGTTTGTACTAACCTATTGATATAGGACGTTTGGCTGAACTTGAAGAGGGTTCTGGGAGGCGCTTGACTTGAATCTGCCCCCCAGGCCTCAGCAAATGATATCATTAAAGGTTTAAAACTATTCACAAGGACTGCATCCCAACTTTATTTGATAGAGCCTTAAAAATTTCATTAAAAATTGGGGATTTCAGATATTCATTTCCTATTTGAAAATTGGTCTTTATTAAACTTTTTTTGTATTTGTTGATATTTGAGAATGGGAACCTTTGAACGCTTTCATATATGTATTCATCAAAGTTCAGTTTTATATCCCTGCAAATTTCATTCATTTCTTTGATTTTGATTGTTGGTCCTAGTTTGCATGCTTCCCTTATCCATGGCAAGCACCCCGCGGGTGGTTGATATTCCCTATCTTGAGCTTCACTATTAAAAAACATATTCATATTCTGTTGAACTATTTTATTTATTTGATTTTTATTTATTTGTTTTATAAGGACCACCAGTGACTGGCAATCCCCATAAAACCAACTCGGCGTAAAAGCTGCCACTTCTGCGACCTCATCCCCATCCCTGGTGATGACTAAAATAAATATAAGTTAAACATAAAAAGACTTAATGATTGTTTCCCCCTGTGGCCCCCTCAGCCACAGGCGCCATATTGGCAAACTTCATGAGCATTAGATGCTCTTCATTAATTTTCTTAGGCTTTATTTTTCTTATTCTTCTTGCAACTGGTGCTTCCTCCTGATTTTCATTTGATAAAGCTTCTGTATTTCTTGATGCGCTTCTGCTTCTTGATTGTGTTTCATTTTTATCTGTTTCCATTTAATTTTTCCCCTCTTCATTGGTGTTGATTTCCTTTTTAATTTCTGTTCCTTTTATTAGTTTGATCTTCTCATTGTTTTCTTTGCCTCCCTGCCAGAACTCCCATGAATTGTATGCCGTGTTGTTGAACTTTAGACTTGATAAAATTGTTCCCTGTAGATTAAGTAATTTTTCTTTATTCTTTTCATCTAAAATATTTTCCAATTTGTTCAGAGCATCTTATTTTGACTGGATCAGTGTCTGGACCTTTTCCCCCAGCTTTTCTGTCACTATTTCCCTGATATTTTTCTCAATTTTAACAATCTTTTGCAGGTGAGCTTCTAATTTGTTGATTAAGTTATAGATTGATGACATTTTGTTTGAATTCCATCAAAAACTGGCTTTTATAGTACTATCTTTGACGCATACATATTTTTGTCACCATCATTAATAAATTGAAGACAATAAACGTAAATATTGCATTAGAATATTGCAATAAGACATCAACTCTTGATAATTTGATATTATGTGCATAACTCAATGCATTTTGTTTAATAAAATTCATTGTAAACGAGGCCTTTTTTATTGTAATTTATTTAAATTGAATGTATTTATATTACAGAGCCATTAGCGCTTAGTATAATATTAATAATTAGTGCATTTTACAGCCTGTATATTTACCTATTGGTAATAATTATGAAAAACTTCTTAGTCGGATTTTGCGAGGTAATAATAATGTAATGTGTTAATAGAATACTGTTTAATGTCATTAATTGGCTGATTTTCTTTGCTGTGGCAATTGTGTATTTTCTGATATTTACTCACTAGTATCCAATTGGATGTGAAGCCAACCAATTGGATACTAGTGTGTAAATATCAAAAAATGCATAATTGCCACAGCAAAGAAAATCAACCAATTAATGACAATAAACAGTATTCTATTAACACATTACATTATTATTACCTCGCAAAATCTGACTAAGAAGTTTACATAATTATTACCAATAGGTAAATATACAGGCTGTAAAATGCACTAATTATTAATATTATACTAAGCGCTAATGGCTCTGTAATATAAATACATTCAATTTAAATAAATTACAATAAAAAAGGCCTTGTTTACAATGAATTTTATTAAACAAATGCATTGAGTTATGAACATAATATCAAAATATCAAGAGTTGACGTCTAATTGCAACATTTTAATGCAATATTTACATTTATTGTCTTTAATTTAGTAATGATGATGAAAATATCCATAGAAAAAATTATATGTTACTATATCAAATGTACAATATTCTTTACACATGAAAACTTATAACAATGTAAAAAATATATTATTAATTATGAACTGAAAGAAAAAATCAATTTTAATAGTAGCCACCAAGAAAAGATTTATTTACTAATAAAAGGATGGGAAGGGGAGGGAATGGGTGGAATGAACATTGCCTTCATCTGCGCCTATGAAAGGGACGGCATCAGAGATGATGGGGAGAGAATGGGTGGTGGTTTGGGAGTCAGAGTTGGAAGGCGGGTGGCTTGATGAGGGGTTGGTGAGGCAGGGTTTGTTTGTTGGGAAGGGGCAGCAAGAGCTGATTGCTTCAATTGCTCAAATTCTTCTTCTGTCACATATGCAGGCTTGACAAAACGAATGTAGTGGCGCAGGGGAAGGCGGGGGTCCTTTCTGGACTTATCACTATCACTTGCATAGAAGATGATGAGATCAAATAAGTTTTGGACAGATGCGGAAGGGAAAAACTCATACCCCTTATCAATTTGGGTGCATAGTTTGTTGTAGGTGGCAGGCTTTAGGCGCCTGAGGGCAGAACCAAAATTGTAGAGACATACATCTGCAAGATGCATGTCAGTATAGTTGATGGGATAGGCCCAGCAGGTATGCCCCGCAGCCCTGATTTCTTGGGTTGCCCATTCCCGCTGCTCCATCTCCGCACTCAGTACAACTGTGTGCACGGCGTTTTGGGCGGCCCACACCTCCAGCATGGCCTTGAGCTCCGTCTGGTAGGCATACCCATCTGCAGTGTTTGATATTGCCGAGTAATAATTGACGCCCAATGGGGAAACTGCCAATAAAACCCCGACAAAACGATACAAGATTGGGCCGCGCTTGTACACGTCAGATTGGATGCGCTTCTCTCCAAAATCTTGGATACTTGCAGATATCTTAGCATACAACAGGAAGATTATGTCATTACAGGCCCTCATTGCCCTTCCTTTGGATAAATTAATAATAGTTGAATTGTAGGGGTCAGTGTCCACTAAATTGGGGCCACTGAGAACTTGATTGGACAAGATTCTAGCAGCAACCACAACTCCATGCATCCACAAATTCACCGTTCTTTTGTTGGTGAAGATGCCATGGAGTCCCAACTGGAGACGTACCTGGACCAGGGGCATCCACGGGTCACGTTCCATAATGGCCATCATAAGAGAATGGGCTGTGTCACCTTCGGTCAAAGTACGGGCACCAGTTGAGGTCTTCTTGGTAGGGGGGCACAGTTGGCGTGGGCTCTCAGGGTTGCAGCCACAGTGGACTTTGCAAAACCCATTGCGGCTGCAATTTTCCCAAGGGACATAAGCTTCCCTTGCTTTTCAACCATTTCAAGAAAAATCTCCAGAGTGATTAGTTTTCTTCTGCGTCTTGCAGGCTGATTGGCTGGGGGAGGGATATATCTATCTTGTGAACTGGCCAATGCCATCTGATTGGCTGTTTTGAGGACCTGGGCTCTCTAGGTGGCCCCATTGCTAAAATGGCTGGTTCCAGATGCCATTGCTGATAAGGGATTTGGGTTGGTAGCTGCCTGTGCATGGTGGGCAAACAGGGCCATGCTGGAAGTTGCAGGAGAAAGAACAGACTCCTGGGTAGTGCTTGCGGAGGGGCCTGCGGGTTGGGAGTGGCCATAGACAGAGGCTTCACCGTTAAGAGACCCAGTGTAGCCCTGCATGATTTTGTCAAGGCCAGGGAACAGCCCATTGACTTGGTTGTTATTGAAAGAAGACATAATAAATTGTTATTAAAATTTTAAACTCAAGAAGAGGAATGTATATTTTAGTCAATTTTATTGTTATATATGTTAATTTTTTGAATATTATGATCTAAATTTTAGCCAACCTAAAATGAAATAGGGTGATTTTTGAGAATGCCTATGATTTCTAAAAGAATCAGCACAAATCCACTCTAGATCCTTTGTCATCCTTTTTGAGACACCCATAAATTATATTTATTTCAAATTCACCTCATTTTTGATTTGAAACTGGGTTCTTGGATTTGACAATCCCACAATTTCAGATTTGTTAAGTTTTACATGATGTCTATGATTTTTTTGAAATACAGAAAATCTCAAATTGTACATTAGAATCCCGCATTTCTGATTCATGTATCCCACATTTGTTTGCTGGGTTTTGTCTTTTGTTAGTTGAGTTATCTGCTCAAGGGATTCAAAATTTACCAATTTAAATAAATCAAAAAAAGTCACATTGAATTGTTAATTTTATTTAATATTTTAATTTTCACTCAGCTGAGTGGCCCAAAAAAGTGATTCAAAATTTGGACCAAGAATTTGACAATCCCGCATTTTTACGTTCAGGTTCTGAATTTACAGTATGTATTAACAGTTAATATTCATTTTCAAAGTTACCTTTAGTCCAGGACAATTCTCAAACCCACCATCTTTACGCTAGGGTTAGTATCATCTAATCCAAACTTATTTGCCTTTTTTTGTCTTTGGCTTACGCCAGCACTTTAGACTTTATTTTTCCTTCCTTCTGCTCACTTTTTGCTCTATCCTTGGCTGCTAAGCAGAGCCGCTGTTCCCTGTTTTGTCTCCCTTTCCTTTTTACTTAACTTTAAAAAGTTAAGTCAAAAGAAATATGTGCTTGTGTCTGATTTTTACATACTAAGCCATCTAGCCACCTTTGGCTAGTTGTTTTTCCCCTACCATCACCTCAAAACCCAAGCTGAAATAAAATCTTGTGTTCTGCCCATTCTCAACTTAAGTTGAGATTGTTTGACTTGCACCCCAAAAAGGTACTTGTTAGGGTTTGTGGCTTGTGTTTTCTCTTTAAAGTTTATTCTTGTACCTTCCATCTTAGTTTCATGATTCCATTTGACTATACCTTTCATCAGTTAGGCAATTTTTATAGTGGTAATCACACTTTAATTGTTGACAGTTTCAACCCCCCAGTTAGCACTGATCACTACCCAGACTTAGAGATTGACTTTTTAACCAAATCTTCAGTCATTAAGACTGGTCTTTATTTTGTTTTCTCAGGTTTAATAAATTGCCTTAGTCCCTACTTCACTTCATATAGGCTTTTAGGAGCCTTAGTACAGTTATTGTTGCAAACCTTGCCCACGTTTTTATACTTGACAAATATAAATATTCTTGGTTTAAAGGCCTTAGTTTACAAGAATTTACCCCAAGCCTTGAGACCTTACACCACCTGACTTAGAGTTTACTTAAATCTGGATCCATTTCGTTTAAATCTTAAGAACTTTTGCTTAGCGCATTAGCTTTGAAAACTACTATATAGGTTTTTATACAGTTGTTTTAAAAGCTATGGTGGCAAACAAAATGAACTCAGAATTAAGCAAATTTGAAAATAAATGAATTTATATTGATTTGCAATAGATTTGGGTTCATTTCAATTTCACTTAAATCTGAATTCATTCCATTTAAATCTGAGTTCATTTCGTTTGTTGCCATAGCTTTTAAAACTACTGTATAAAAAATGATTAAATATATTTCTTTTGATAAATGTGATGAAATTCCTTAAATTTATTGGTAGGATAATCAAACAAAGTTTTAAAGTGCAAATGGCACAGTTAATACAGGCCAGATTAATCCTTAAAATAATGACCCATTTGCTGCTAAGCTTTCATAAACAAGCCAAATTATAAAGGCAGCAAATGATTCCCTGTTTTATGATGGATTAAATTTATTAGTTAAATAAACAATAAAGATATCTATTTCATAGTGGGTGGTAAGTATATATCTAAATTAAAATAAGTTGCATGCTTTTAAAATATTAATTAATAAACTAGCCCACCTGTCATAAAAGCAAAGGTTAAAAATACACACTTTAATTGGCCATTTTTATGATAGTTCAGCTATAATATATAAGATGCATTATTATAAATTTAAATCGATAATAAATAGCAAATTGTTTTAATAATACAAGCAGACCATCAACCCAATGATTTTATTACACATCTTTACAGGCTATTGTGAAATGATAATTTATGAATGTAGTAGTTAATTTAGTCTTTTGACAATCCAGACTATTGTATACACTTGTGTGATTGGCCATGCTTAATCAATCTATGAGGGTCAATTAATAAAAGCTCATTTAATGCATTCTGGAAATCATGAATGTCAATTCATCCAAAGCTTAGCAGATAACAAATTGACACTTGAAGGCATTTATTTGGTAATCAGTATCCGAATCGAGACCATAAAGGATCAGCTCATGAATTAATGATAAATTCTACATACATTTTTTTACTTTGGGCAGTGTGAACTATAACTTCAAATATCAATCTGGAAGGATAAAAGCCTAGCGAAGTCACGCGAGAAAAACATCAACCCAAGGCAGTGAAGGCTCACCATATACCAAAGTTTGATTGAAAAACAAAGCTCATCGTAAATCAGCAAGGATTATAAAAATTAGAAGTAAGTTGCATCAGTTTTTTATTTAGATTTGGTTAAACTTAACAAGTTTGAGTTTCTTGTTTATTTTCTTTTTACGTGTATTTGTTTTGGATATTTTGCAAGTTAAACGTTAAATTACCGCTATGCGAATTTTTCTACGATCTTTTATAGGCCTTTAAAACTTCTTTATTCTTGCTGTGTCTTGTTTAAAATTTATTAGCTGCTATTGTTTTTGAATGGATTATAGCCTTTATTATACATTCTCTCTTCATTAGCAGTATTTTTAGTGACCGTGCCGTAAGCTTCTAGGCCGATTGTTGTGTAACTAAAATGTTTTTTATAAGTTTTTTCAACCTTTTTGCTTTTGTCAATACCCTTTTTCTTTTTCACGTCTTTGCGACGTATCGAAAATATGCTTTTAAAGGTTACCAAGATCAAAGTTCTATGAACACTTCTGGTTAAAGCATTCCACAACAGGGGGTTTTCATGCTACAGCTAGGTTTAAACTTTATCTTTGTAATATATATGCAGAAACATTTGACATCTTGGATTTCGTAAAGGGGTAAATAGTTGACCATAGATAAGGATTTTCATATGCCTGTACTTGTGAACGTTAAAACTATCTTGCAATGCAGATCTTAATTTTTGTAATAAGCTTTAGTGAGAACTTTAGGCAATGTGACTAGATCTAAACCGCCTTGTTTATTCGCACTGAAGCTTACTAATATAACTATTTCGATAAAGCCTTTCAGCACCACGCTTTAGCGGATTTTCCTTTTGATTATAGGGTTTAGTTTTATTTTATAAGCAACCCAAACTTAGCTTCACCGCCAATTAGGGGATCTTTTTCTTCTTTTCTATAAAGCCGAGATGACAAACCCTATTGGATTTTCTTCCATCTATTAGCTAATCGGTTACAATCTATCTTAGTGCATGTTGAGTTTTTGTCTGGTGTCAAGCTATCTTCACCCCAAATAGTGGGTTTAATAATACTTTATTGTTTGGACCATGCAATACAAATGATATATTGCTGAGCTTAGAGTGCCTTTACCGTATTTCTAAGTTATTATAGAACCAACCTAAGAATTATTCAATCAAGTCATCAAATCGCATTTAGAATTCAACATCTCTAGACCCTTAAAATTGAAGACTTTCCTATCTTCTGTTTATGCAAGAGTTGAAAGTCATCATTGGGGTTTATTTTTTTATTGATTTGGAAACTATAGATTTAAACTAAAGCTAACTTATCACTTTTTTATTTAATTTTTTATTTAAAATAGATTTTATTTTTGTTTTTAAATGAGGCTGACATTTAATAGAAAACAAGAAGTTGTGTAAAACCGCTCTACTTCCGAAGAGATGGCTAAACCAGTGGGAGAATGGACCATCAGAGAGACCTATGAGTGGGTAGGGGGACTATTTCTTGATGAAGATGATGATCCTGCAGTGCCCATGGAAGTATTTAGAAGTAACCTTTTCCCATAGCACTGCTAACAAAGGCTAGAGAACAAAATTGTTGGCCGTGTTTTATTGAAGTTGGACATGGACCACCTTCGAGAAATGGGAATTCCGGAATACGGGGTTCGCCTCCGAATAATCATGGCCATTCAAGAATTAACGGCCACAGGTAAAACTTAATCTAGTAGAATTCCTTACGCCTCCAGATCCATCTCAAATGCCCTTACCAATGTATTTGCACCCCATCATTGGCACCACACAATCCACGACTACCCAGTCCAACTTGCCCAAATCAGAAACTGATGCTTATGCAGGCTACTCTCCGCTCCATACAGTCCCTGCTCAAGCATTTCCGATGAACAAACTGAGTTCGCCCCCTTATGAAAAGGCGCACAACGACTCCGAAGATACAGACTCAGAGGTTATTAGCGGTATTGATAGCAAATTCCATCCTTTAATCCACTTCACAGAATCAATCTCCGATACCGATACCAACTGTAAGCATTTTCAGACCTCACCTAATCCTGTAAGCCAATAGACGCTATTTGGCAAAGAAGGAGATTGCAGAGGCAGTCAAGCAAGAAATGGACAAGATGATTACTAGTTGGAACGAAACAAAGTAACTCTCTCACCATAAGCCTCTAACAAATTAGACTTCCTCTTCTCAAAGCCAAGAGTCACCGCCTATATTCAGCACGAGCCTCGGCACCCCAAAAGAGAGCTGAGTTGGGGCACATTGAAAAGGTTTGTTCCACGGCATCCACTCATTTCATTAGCGTGTACAAAAAATTCAAGATGCAATTGTCAAATCGGCTCCTCTCACTTTACTTGAAGTCAAAAACATGTCTCGAGGACTCGAAATATCCCTCCAAAACCAACTCGAGTTCCAGTGGCTTCTAGATCTGTATGATGGCCCCAAGGTACATGACCTGCAAATCTTGCTTATTTTTAGCCACCGCCACCCGAGACCCCTGTTGTCCGACCTGCTCCTACAACCTCAAAGCCTCGCATTCGGGCTCCTAAGCTTACTGAAGATGAGATGGATGACTTCATTGAATACGATGGCGAAGAGGGGCCTGCACTAAGGGAGCTTCTCACAGATGATTTTGAACATCAACAGGCTGAGGAGACTGCGACCACTAATGTCTTCAAGCCAAGTTTCAATAAAATTACATACAAAGGCCAGTTCGGCTTAAGCTGGCAGAATACCCTAGACCTCATCCAGCGCTCCGGTCCCTCAGGTAAGGGCCAGGCCTACCCCAGCTAACCTTCAGCCATCCTGAAGAAGTTAAAACACTTGATGATCAGGCGAGCCGCCTCTCCTCAACTCCACATGTAGGTGTTTTTGCCATCCTAACTAACCTACAGGTCTAGCGAGGATGCTAGCCTGATCTTCGTCTGGGAAGAATATCTCCTTCATGTAAGCAAACAAATGACCTCTTTAACACACCAGTACCAAAATAACTCAAGACCACATGTCATTAAGCAGGCAATGCCCAATTTAAAGCTTTTCGCACAGTTCTGCACTTTAGCTTCTGCCCGCTTCACCAAACCCGACCTTAAACCTCAGCATAAATTCAGCAAGTAAGTATGCCTTCCACTAGACTTATAAAAGAAGCAATCCCCCCGTGGAGTCTGTTAAATCCGCTCTTTCTATACAACAAGACGACCGCTCCAAGGAGAGCAATATACTGCCCTTAAGCTCTACCAATACTAGTCCTAAACAGCACGAAGAAATAGTAAGCCCTCTCCATCGACTTCTCTGATCTTAAAGATGGTATCACGCAACATCGGATTACCTTCTTTCTGTACATTCTTAAAGCCCCACCAGGTAAGGTCACTAGGGAGATATCTGATTTTTAGATCGACGGCATTCGTTTTCTATGGAGGAACCTAATAATTAAAAACAATGGCTGTATTTTGGCACATTCCATGGGGCTTGGCAAGACTCTGCAAGTGATTATATTTATCTGCACCCTCATCCAGACATGCCGTACCGCGCCTGACACACTACCCCAGCATCTCAGAGATCCCAGCATCTTGATCCTATGCCCGATATCAGTACGGGCCAACTGGCAGCTCGAATTCAAGAAGTGGATCCCATCAAACTATCTAGTTGACTTTTCAATATCCGTCATTGGAGAGACAGGTACTTTGCTATTCAACTTCTCATTGTTTAGGACTTGACCGCCTTTACCAAAAGGCGTTAGAAATCCGCCGCTGGGCCTCTGCAGGAGGCATTCTGATTATGAATTACGACACGTGGCGCGTCCTTTCAGAATCAGATGGGCTGATGGAGGATGGGGACTGTGAGCTATCACTGCAAGAGTGCCTGTTGGATCCCGGGCCTAGCCTCGTCATCTGCGACGAAGGACATATTATAAAGAACCCTGGCTCTAAGATTTCCACTCTAGTGAAGCGCATCGCCACGCCCTCCAAGATATGTTTGACTGGTTACCCCATACAGAATAACCTCATGGAGTACTGGTGCATGGTGGACTTTGTTTATCCTGGCTACCTTGGCCCTGAAGCTACATTTGAAGAATACTTCTGCAAGCCTATTACCGATGCACTTTACTTTAATTGCAATTCTCATACCCAGCAGGTAACGTTCTTCATTCCTACTTAACCCCTCAGATTGCCCAATTGCGCCTATATATCCTCTCAGTTGTCCTTGAAAGCATTGTTGCACGCAAGGACAGTGCCATCCTTACTGAAGGCCTTCCTCACAAAGTAGAAATCACCATATCATGCAAGCTATCTCCACTTCAAGAGCGTCTTTATAAAGTAAACCTTTTCCCCATCACTAACAGCCCAGGAAATAGTTTCGTGGTTCACTGCCGCTTATCACGTGAGGGAGATGAACTTTTTCGGCAAAGGACACGTCTTATCTGATATATGCAACCATCCCCTTACGCTCAAAGTAAGTCCGACACTCCATCCCAGCTTACACTATCAGGGTATCCCTCTACTTTTCTAGGCTCACCTTTGCAGCACGAACCAACAAACTGCAAAGCGACGCTCCCACCGATTGTGCCAACAACGAAGGCGGTGTAATCCCAAGGTATCTTTCTTCGATTAATAGCTAACCGCTAGTGATAACAGCCCCAACTTGATGAAAATCTTGAAGAGCTACAAGTTAGAAGAATACAGTAAGGCTTATGCTTCCTTGTAACCATCTAGGCATCCAGGACACCAGCCTCAGCTCAAAGTTCAAAGTCCTCATTGCAATCATGAAGGAGACGGTGAAGCGCAAAGAAAAAATGCTTATTTTTACTCGCAGTTTAGCTGTTTTAGGTTGGTCTATTGTTTTCACGCTAACCATGTAGATGTGATTGATAACTATATCCAGTGCAATCCAGACTTTGGATTCGCCCACTTCCGACTCGATGGGTCTGTTTTGGCCCAAGACCGCCAAGCCATGCTTGAAGCGTTCAACAGCTCCACTACCCACAACATATTTACCATTTCCACAATGGTACCTTTGTCTCAAGTTAAGACTGACCTTTAGGCTGGTTCGCTGGGCGTCAATCTGGTGAGTGCTTCCCGAGTAGTCCTTTATGATGTTGATTGGAATCCCAGGTGAGACCCCATGGAAATGAACCATTCTAATCCGTTAGCCATTCAAGCCAGGCCATTGCTAGGGTAAGCCAGGCGTGATCTTTGCTGATCTTCAGGTGTTTCGCTATGGGCAGGAGAAAGAGACGTTTGTCTATCGCCTCTATACTCATAGCACGTTCGAGGAATCGCTTATGAAGTGTAGTGCTGTAAAGTCCGCTCTCTTTAGGTACATCTCAGTCAGTCTTTCTTACCCATTAGCCGTGTGGTGGACCAATTCGATGCCCCCAGCAACCATTCAAAGCTCCATAAGCGTTACTTTAAAATCCCTGAACCTGCCCCTCCGTTTGAAGCCCCACTCAATATACACGATGAAGTTGCGCTTGCCGTTGCTAGCTCTTGCGGGAATGAATTGGTTAAGATGGAGCTGCTGGATCGCTACTATGATGTTATTGAATTCGGCATCTCGGAAGCAATCAAAGCCAAAGCAAGGAACTCAATTCTAATTGGTCAGCACATGGACAAGATCCAATCACCCGTTGATTCTCCACCGATGCAAACAAATAGTCCCTACGCTCCGTCAGAAAGCGACTCTGGAGAATCAGCATCAGAGGTGATCTGTGCATCTCCTTTTAAACGGCTCAAGGGACAAGACACCGCTCCTATACAAGTAGATAGCGCTCCTGAGTATGCTATCTCGACACCTAGAGTCACGCGTGATAACACCCATAGCGTATCTCCAACAGGTACTTTTGCGGGAGATGTCGCAGACCCAGACAATGGTGGGCATTAATATTTTATGAATGCTATAGGATTTTCAATCAATTGGCAAAGTGCCACTAATGCAGCTTTCAGCCTCTTAAACAAAGCATTCAATTAGAGCTAAATGATACTGAATTTAGAACCTCGAGTTCCAGATGCTAAATATGAAGCCCCATTGATCACGCCTGTTGAAGGATCCATTGTGACTACAACCGATGATACCCCAAAAGGAATCATACCTGATTCTCCCATCCAAGCCACTTCTATAGATCCTTCTCAACAAGGATGTGAATCTCCGCAGCGGGTTTATTCATTAAACAGCACAGATGAAGACTGTAAGGATCCCCCAGAAAAGCTTCCCGCACTTAAGCCGATAGGAGCGTGCTTAAGAAGGGTATTGGTTCCTCCTCGTGACCAATCATCGGCCATGGATCCTAATCCAAGAACGCACTACATCCCTCAAGTCGCTAAGGGGAAGCGCTCGCCAAAATCCGGACCAGGGACAAATCCAAGCATGGATAACGTAGCTTACCAGGAGGATGGCAATGTCGCTTCGATAGACAATATAAGTAGGAACATCAAAACCATTTTGAACGAAGTGAGTTCATTTAGAGGACAGGGTCGGAAAGCTAAAAAAACAGGTATCCATTGTTGATTCGATCTGGTTCTGACCAAACGCCAATAGGGAGTACAATACAATACGATCACCTTAAATGGTTCAATCCTGACACGAAACAACCAAATGTCCCAAGCAAAAAGAAAAGAACCTTTGAACATGACTCCTCTCGAAACTTTTACAAACCCAATGCCCCTGCCTCCAAGCAACTAGATAGGTTCTCTGGGGGCTATCATGGACAGAACAAGCCACCACCAAATAGGAATCCTAATGAATATCACAGAAAGGTAAGTTGGGCTGATCCTCAAAAGTAACTTCTTCAAAAGCTATCACGCCAGGCCGTCGATTACAGACCTTATCCAAACACCAACAATCGGAAAACTGCTCCCGGCGCAAATACAGTCGCAAAAGGTGCACATGAGAGGACAGCTTCCGTCGCACATGGGCCAAGGATGGATGGCGGAGAAAGGGATGTACCGAATCCGCATGTCTCTGAACATCCCCTCCCCAAGGGAACTACATCCAGGTTCGGTGGCTCGCTAGAGCGAAGCGGTGACAGAAGTAATTCGCGCTTTAGTGGCAAAAAAAACAAGAACAGGCAAGCCAAGCATAACTCCCAGGAGCCACGGAATCGAAGCCACGAAGAAGCTTCCTGTTCTCTTAGCACAAGCAAAATTAACCAAAATATGGCAAACCCTGGCCCAACCAGCTCAAGGTGGTGACATTGCGAGAGCTGACCCTAGTCCCAGCCCAAATAACTTGCAATGCCAATCATAGACGGGAGGCTTTATTATCTGCCTAGACCCAGAAGAAACATATCCACCTTTGGCATATTGGGACTGAAACTACCACGATCGATATGGCTTCTTGGAGAAGAAGCTTACTCTGTGTTCATCTAAAGATTTCTAAGCCCAGCCATAATAAAAGCTAGAAATTAAAGCTCGTCTCCCTATTGAATCCTTTATCCATCCGCCTGAAGATAAATAGGAACTTACTATTTCAATTGCATCCGATGCCTTCTAGTTGTTTCCCAGAAGCACAAAACGGCTACAGTTCCTCCTAGTACAAGGGTTACCTTTATCATGATATAATTGGCGACTTTCACCAAAATTTCTATTAATGATCCACTCAACGAAGCGAGGCTCCGGCGAACCCTGATAAGTTGAATAGCAACCCCAAGGATAATATACAAATCAGCTATCTTCCTGCTTAACATTGCTCACCATCCTTCCCATACCCCCAAATATTCTAAAATAAAGGTGACGTGTGATAAATCCAATCGGCTTCCCTTTAAATAAAGACTTTAACACTCAATGAGCCCTTGGCCGGGATGGGAGGTCACACTCTTTGATAAAAAAAGTTTCCTTGTAACCCTGGTTTTGATTTCAAAGCTGGTGCCTGCCCTAGAACCTGCTAGGCACAGGAACACTGAGTGCAGGTCTAGTCGTTTCAAATGGAAGGTAGACCTGTACCAAGTCGGTAGCTAGCTTAGCCAAGCATAGCTAGGATCCGGATCCCCAATGAGCATGGGTAGCCGCCATAAACCATGATTTCCCCACATCAGGAATTTCAATCCCCTGCACCCCTCCAATAAATCCCCATATACCTACCTACAACCCTCCCACATCCAACCCAAAAGTTGGGGTGGGTAGATAAACCCTGCCCTAAACTTTCAACTCCACTATACTGCCCTACTTATAGCTGCCAACCCTAGGGGGACCCAGTGAGGTACCCACTATCAGCTGGCCCTTCACTTCTGGCCAAGGCAGTAGGAACCTCATTACACCCACTTTGGGAACCCTAACCTACCTCTACCTTTATCCAGTCAGATTTCCAATCAAGAGCTTCCCAACCCTGATTTGCCAGCCAGAGGACCAATCAGTAGGAAGGTTGGGATGCACTCCCAATCCACCCGCCCTACCCCCTCGCCCCAAACACCTGGAGCTCAAAGCTTTACCTCCACCCTCCAGCCTAAAACAGGGGGTACAGATCATACCCAACAGGTTCCACAGGGACCAGATAGGGCAGAGCTGATAAGTACCAGATACCTCACGGCAAGAGTACCCATACCAACAGCTAACAGCAACAGTACTGCCAAACCAGGAACGTAACCCACCAGGAAGCCTGGTAGCCAAGCTAGCCCAATCGCCATCTCTCCTGGGGTTTGGAGGGGCTGCCCCAAAAAAACAAGGCAGGACAAGGCCTGTCCAGCAAAGTTCAGTTTCAACAGCCAGGGATCCAGGATCAACAAGGGGCGCTAGCAGGCGCCGGTGGAGGGACCGCTGGGCCAGTAAGGAGTGCCCACCACAATATGGGCACTAACTTGTGTACATAAGGGAAGGATCAAGTGAGCAGTGAGTATTTGACGGGACCATAGGATCTACCAGCCCAGCCAATACGCTTCACCCCAGAGAGATGTGTTGAACTGGGTGCACTTCCCATCCCAGGTTCCTGCAGGCAGCTGTCTGCAGATAAAACTTACAGGACCCTCAGGACTAGGCATACAGGCAGTTGCACTTACCTCTGAAGCGCCCGGCATGACAGTGTACCAGTGATCTTCCCAGCCAAAGGTTTCCCCCTACAGGATCTGGCCAGGGGGCCAGCCAACAGGATATCCTCCAGCCTGGACTCTAGAAGGCCAGGTCTAGCTGGTACTCAGTGAAGCAGATGGGGCCAAGGGGGACCCAGAAGGACAGAAAAACCCAGGCATCAGATCTTCTGAACCTACCTGGGAGGCAGGGGCAGGGCAGGGCCTGCAGGGTTGGGATGCAGCGGGAAGAGGGCAGATATGAAATCAGGCAAGATACCATTAAACCAATGGTTCATCCCGGCCTTGGGGCTAAAAATAACCGGGCTGCTGTTCCTAGGGGGTATGGGGTCCTTATCCCACCCTTTCTGGTAGCTCCAGGAAGTGTGGGCCTCTGGTCCTTGGGTGCCTTAAAGTTGGCAGCTTGGTGGTCTGGTGGGTTCTGGGGGTTTGTGATAGTTGGGGGCAGGTTGCAAGGAAATAAAACCAGGCCCTCAACCGCAAAAAGCCTTACGGTTTTAGCAACAACCAAAAGGTTGCTGCCAACAATCCCTGGGAGGCCAATAGGGGAAGGAATCAGCTGAAGGCTGAAAGCAATAAAAAAATAGATGGCCAGACTTGACAAAAAAGTCTCAACCGTCCTTAGAGTGGAGAATGGTGAAGCAAGGTCTTTTACCGCCCTTTCATTCATCTACAGGATGGGATAGGATTGGGGGTAGATTGAATGTCACATTCTAATTGACCAATGATATGAGGGGATACAGATGTATTTCTTGAGGCAGGAAGATCTTGACAAGTTTTAAATGGGCATGGCCACAAGGAAAACAAACCAACTAGCATCAGGGATACACTTTGGATGCAATTACCACTTCTCCCAGCCCCTCTTGCCCATGATATATAACCAGAGGTGTACCTTGGGTGGTTAGGTGGGGGAATCTTCAGAATAATACCAAAATATTAACTTGCTGGCCTTTCTTGGGCTTTTTCAGTAACCTCTTTGATAAATATTCACACATAATTTGGCAGAAATTCCCAGGCACTTGGCAGGAATTGAGGTGGAGGCCTAAGGGGAAGGCATATCTTTACTGGGATTGGCTTGCTCCTGGTTGGCAGGCGTTGATGGATAGATGCCCCAGGGTTCTATCCCCAGCTTTGCTCTCAAAACTGGCCGCCCACGGCCAATCAAGGTTTGACTACGGCGCCAGGCTTCAACCCTGGTAGCATTCATTGCTGGGCCCGCCTTTGGGGTTCACCACATCCTCCATTTGGTAGGCAACTATTCCAGCATAGGTTCATTCCTTTGGTGGCGCCCTGTTTAGGCTCAGCCCCTTTGATTTTGGTGAATCTTTTAGGTGATGGGGGGTGTGATAGAGGGGGGATAAACTAACTAAGTTTGGCTCCCATCCCAGGGGAAGAATCCACCAGGACACCATCCAGTGCAGGACTGAGATGGCCGCTCAAAGTGGCATCCACAAGGAGGACACAGCAGATAGTTGGGGGAAGTAGGAGTCCAAACCCATCAGAATCATCCCACAGAGCAACCAGGGGGAGCACTTGGGGGTAGACTCTGTAACAGCCTCATTTTCTCCTGAGGCCAGTGCAACTGGAGCCTCAGAGGAAAGGGGCAATTGGGAAGCCAGGCCTAGGGATGCTTAGGGGGATAGATCAGGGGTCAGGAACTCAAGGTCATTACAGGTGAGGCTTCTCACAACATTCTCACTAGTGGCAAGGATATCCTGATCCTGTCCAGGGATGTTCTCAAATATGTGTAAGAAATGGTCAGGATTAGCACCCACATGATGGAATGAATGAGAAATACGCCCCAAAAGATCAGGGGTGGTGCACCATATCATCACCAAGGCTGGTGCCAGGGTGAACACAACAAACTTGGAAAAAGGCACCAACATTTCACTTGAGTCCAAAGCAGAAACCAGCAAGAGGAAATTGTTCTTCTAGATTTTGTTGTTATCAAAAAGCAACCAGAAAGGGACCAAGGACAAGCAAGAAAGTCCAACAAGACAAAAAGGAACCAACAAACAGTAACCACGGGATAAAAGGACTTTGAAAGCGGGGTTTAAAAGCTTTAAAGCATAAATGAAGCTGAGAACAAAGCAAAAGAAAAAGAGAAACAAAACCAAACTTCAAATAGTTAATTATAGTAATTGAATCATCAAATTTTAAGTTTGGATGGTTATCCTTTAAAGCAAAAGTAAAATCTTTGTTGTTGACGTTGACAACATGTAAGAGACTCCAAGAAGACGCTGAGAGGCCCAGGAGTAAAGGAAAGAGGTAAGGGAAGAGGAGACCAATACTAACACTTTTAGAAAATCAGATGGGACCAAAATGGGACCCAAAGACAACCAAATTTTAAGTAAAAGACTCAACTTTAATTTGTAAGAATGAGCAAGCAGGGGACTGAAAGTCCCCTGTCTTGCTTTAAGGGAAGAGTTTAGAATTCAGGGTCACCTGACCCAAGGCGTGGATTTGATTGGCTGCAGGAGAAATTTTGCAAGATGAATCCAGTGAGTTGGAGGGTTTTGCAATAATTTCTGACTTTGACTCTAATTGGCTGGCATTGATGGAGTGGTTTGAATCAGCATTCAATCCAGTTGGATTGGAATTTGATGATTTAGCAGTAGCGCGACCTGATTGTTTAAACTTAATTAATTTCAAGTATAGACAAGCCCAAGCCAAAAAATAATCTAAATTAATCAGAGATTCCTCCCAAGTGGGGACAGAGTTCAATACATCAGTGTTTTCCACCTGGGAAGGGTATGCCAACACAAATCTCCCATCAATTGTGTGGGCTAAATCCTCAAGGGAATTAAGGGGCTTGGCCAGCTTCTGAGCAGATTTTTTTGTGTGGCGCAGGAAGATTGTCCTGTCCAAGGCTAAAGGGGGAAGTGACTTTACAGGGTGACTGCTGAACATCCTTCTGGTTTGAGCCCAAAAAAGCCCAGGCAGCTGGGCCCTTGGCCCTCTGGGCTGGTGAGTTGTGGGCAGAAGGAGCCAGGGTTCAATCCTTGCTTGGTGGGTTACTTCAGGATTGATATCAAGATGCCAACTGTAACACCATCCCCTTCTCCCCTGGGGCCTCTCCCTTTTGCCTTCTTTTTCAGGTACTGTTGGATGGTGTCCTAGGCATTGGGTAGGTTACTGAGGGGTTCCCAGGTGCTTTCTTCAGGAGGGTAACCCAACCACTTGACATAGTATTGGGGGTCTTGTAGGGGATTTGGTTGCCTTGGAGGTACTCAACTTCATCCTCATCAGAGCGGCCATACTGAATAGGTGAAGGGTTAGTCTTGACCTTCTGGTGGAGGGGGGACTTCTTGTTCTTTTTTAGCAGTAGTCTGAGGTGGAACACATTGTGGATTTTCCATGTAGGGAATAACTCTAACTTGAATGCTACCTTGCCTATTAGCTTGGTGATCTTGTACTGGTGTCAGGGACCAGCCTGTGGGGGTCCTGGGAACTTGCAGGCAGACAGCCGCGGACCGGCAGGAGGGCCCACCACAAGTTTGGAGCCAACTTTACAATATAAGAAATAATTTCCCAGTAGAGCCCAGGGTCCGCGGCAGGACCAATAATTTATCAAGCCAGTAATAGTGATGTACATCACTCCAAATATATGGGTGGAAGTAGATTCATTGGCGGCAACAGATTCTTGCAGGTGATTGAGCTACAGGGTGAGAGGCGGAGCTTTGGGACCAAATATGCAGGCAGGTGGTTGTACTTGTTGTGGAATAGCTGGGGAGGATAGTGATTTTGTGGCCTTCCCTGTAAACAGTCTTGGTCTCTCTAGTTCTTGCGGGGGGGGGGAAGGGTTGGGGGGGGGGGGGGGGGGGGGGGGGGGGTGGGGTGGGGGGGGGGGGGGGGGGGGGGGGGGGGGGGGGGGGGGGGGGGGGAGTGTACTGGCCATCATATTGGCGGGCCAGCTTCCTGCAAGGAACATGTACAGGTATGTTTAATACACAGACATGGTTGGTACTACTTGCAATAGGCATGGTAGGAGGTTGCCAAGTTAGAACCCTGCCAAGGCAGTGACAATATGATAGATGGCCATTAACCATTGGAATACCTTGGCATAGATATTTTACCTGCCAAAGCTTCTTTCAAAGTATGTCAATACACATTGAATGGAGGTGTACACAGCAACAGACACTGTGGAGTGAGGTGACACCAGAGGAGACCAAGAGCTAGTGTGTGAGGAGTTGAGTTGGCCAGGGTTGGCATAGTATATTTGGCCCAACCCTTCTAGTGAGGGCCCAAAGGTTCCAGGTTCTTGTTGGTACCCTCCAATCCCAAGACAAGCTTTAAAACAGCTGTGAAGATGAGATGATTCATCCTCACTGTTTAGGGATTTAGGATGGAGTTTGAGATAAAATAAGAGTTGACTTTAAGATTTAAACTAGCGTTATTGAGGAGGATATAGCTCTCAATAATAGCACAAGCCATCCTTTAGAGGGGATCCTTTATTTATAGTTGCTCTCATTGTGCAAAGTTTTGCAGGTGGGAGTAAAAGTCAGGAAATTGGAGACCCCAAGAGTCTGGATGGTGAATATTGGAATTGGGTTTTGAGAAGAGGTCAAACTCTTGTTCTTCTGCAATCTGTGGCTGGCTTGGCAATTCTTGATGTGAACCAATATCCTCTTGTTGACCTGTTGCTAGGTGAAGAATAGGAGCCAAGTTGTTTGTAAAGTCTATTTTGGTATCAGAAAGTTTGGTTTGGCTGGATTTTGGACCCAACCATGTGGCCTGGGCTTCAGATCCCCATTGGCTTAGGATAGAATTAATGTTCAAACTTGAAACCTTTGTTTGCCCTAGCTCTAGAGGGCAGGGATTATTCCCCAATTTTAGCCCTATGACCAGGGACTTATTTGATTGGCCAAGGGCGGGGGTGCCTTTTTTTGATTGGGGAGTGGGGACTGGGTGGCTGGGACCCTGGGAGCAAGCTGGTGGGCAGGAGGCCTGCTGGCAGCTGTTTGGGTGGCAGGGGGTTCTGACAGGCGTGGCAGACGCCTGCGCAACTGCGGCAGGCGCCTGCCTGGATGATAAATTGTTCGGAGATTTCCCAAGTTCTGTTTTGACTGTATTTTTATTTTTACTTTCCCCATTTAACTTGGGAAAATCCAAATAATACTGTAAATCTTTTTGTCTAGAAATCCCCTTTTTATCCAAATTGGCACCTTAATAAAAATTTGGTTAATGTCAGGAATATTCCTGAAAGTATGTTCTGCAAGTCTAGGTAGACTTTTTCTCCAACTTCCAGGGGCTTCCTGGGGTCCTCTTTTGGTCAGTAAAGGCCTTGTAGGGTTGGATGGCATGGGTAAGGTTCTTTAAGCAGGTTTCTTTGGTATCATGCATCTGCTTGATAAAGGTGCTCCCCAATGTGTTGGTTTCCCTGCTCTTAATGTTGGAGTTCCAAGATGGGTTGAACCCATAGTTGGTCTTAAAGGGGGACATGTCAGTTGGTGTATGGCTCTTACTGTTATAGGAGTATTGGACCGTGGACAATGTTTTAGCCCAGTTGTCCTGATCTGTGTTGGCATAGCATAAGAGGTACTGCTCTAAGATTTGGTTGACCCTTTCTGTTTGGCCATTTGACTGCAGGTGGTAGGAGGTTGATGTGCTATGTTTGATTCCTAGGTCCTTCATCACCTGTGTCTATTAGTTAGAGGTAAATTGAGGGGCTATATCAGTAATGATTTCTTCAGGGGTGCTATGTTGGGTCAGTATACAGTTATGGAAGTGTCTGGTAGTCTCAGGTGCTATACAGTGGGTAGTGTTTGGGATAAAGTAAGCCATTTTGATGAAACAGTCTACCATGACCAGTATTTCATTGAAGTAAAGAGATGAGGGTAGCTCTACAATGTAATACATGGAGACCAATCTCCAAGGGCCGTTGGGTATGTCCAGGGGTCTTTGAAGGCCTTCAGGTTTGTTTTTGTGGGTCTTGATGTGTCTGCAGGTTTTGTATCCTTTCAGGTACATGCTTACTTCTTGACCAATCTTTAGTCAAGTGAAGTTCCTTTTGATGCTCTGGAGTGTCTTGAGTCTTCCAGGGTGGCTGGCCATTTCCAAGTCATGGTGATCAATCAATACGTTGGTTTGGGTTGAGCCCTCTGGTACATAGATCATATTGTGAAGTAGCAAGGTGATCTCTTTCAGGGAGTAGCCTTTTTGGTAGTGGGTGATATTAGGGATCTGGAGAGGTCAGAGATCATGCTCTTGGTGAGTTTTTTAAGAGTTTGGGCTTTTAGCACCGCTGGTTTTCTGGCTCTGATATTAATTACACCCAGGAAAATGCCCAAGCTTGCTGGGCCCAAGAGGACTTGGGTATTGTGGTTGCAAGTCTTGATGTGGGTTAGCACCAGATTGGCTCTTATACTTAGAGCATCAGAGACTATGTTAACCTTTCTAGTTTTTTAGTCAATACTGATGAAGCAGTTGACCAGTCCAAGGGCCCATCTGGATTGTCTTTGGTTCAATTACCTTGGTTTGAAGAAGTAGACCAGGTCCTTGTGGTCTTTGAGAATCTTTATGGGAAATTCTATATTACATAGGTATATTCTCCAGTGTTTCAAGGTCTTTGTGATTTCAAGCATCTATTTATCATAGATGAGATAGTTCTATTAATCAGAAATCATCTTCTTTTGAATAATATGCTACAGGATGTAGCATACCATCCCCTCCTTACTGAAGAAGGACTCTCTCCAGTGCAAAGTCAGAGGCATCAGTCTTGAGGAAAAATGGCTTGGTAGGGTTGGGCATCACAAGGATAGGGGCAGAGGCAAACACTAACTTCAGGGCCTTGAATGCTGACATTCATTCCAGGGTCCAAACAAATGGGAAACTTTCATAGAAGAGGCAAGTAAAGGGCAGGGTAATAAGAGAAAACTTTTGAATGAAATCTCTGCAATATTTTTACAATCCCAGGAATTTTCTAACTTCCTTTTGGCATGTAGGCATAGGCCATATTGTAACTGTATTCTCCTTTTCCTGTGTCATTACAAATCTTCCTGTCTTGACTAAGTATCCAAGGAATTCTATCTATGGTTAGAAGAACTCACACTTATTGAGTTTGGTGTGTAGGTTGGCTTGAGATAGTTTCTTCAGAATAAGTTTTGAGTGGAGAAGGTGCTCATCATGGTTCTTGCTGTAGATCAGGATGTCTTCAAGGTAGATTATGCAGAAAAGGTTGAGGTATTTGCCCAGCACTGTATTAACCATTTTTTGGAAGGTAATGATAGCATTGCACCGCCCAAATGGAATTACCAAGTATTTTTAAAGGCCATAGCAGGCCTTGAAAGTGGTTTTGTACTTGTTGCCTTCCTTGATGCATATTTGGTTGAAGGTGTTGCAGAGGTCAATTTGGAATAACTGTGGGTCCCTGTGAGAACATCACACAAGTTGTTGGCGTTCATAATGGGATATCTATTTTTCACAGTAATAATGTTCAACTTTTGGTAGTTCACACAGGGGAGCATTTCTTCATCTTTCTTTCCTACAAAGTGCATTGGAGATAAACAGGGTGCCTTTGACACTCTAATGAATTCTTTAGTAGTCATTTCCTTGAGGTAGGTTTTAAGGGCTACCTGTTTTGGTTTTTGCAACTATAGATGATCACATGGCTGGGTTGAGTGCCTAGTAGGATATCAACTGTGTGGTTGTATATGAAGTGAGCAGCAGTGTCCTTGCTAAATATGTGGTCCCATTTCTCTAAGAGGACAGGGAAAACTCTCATGCTGGGCTCTATCTTGATAGTCAGGAGCTTATTGGTAGTCAATGCTTTGGGGTTGACACAGAAGGGTACTGTGTTTTTGTTCTTGTGATCTCTCAAAATGACTGTCTGGTTTCAGTAGCTGAGGATGAGACTGTGCTTGTCTATCCAAGAGACCTTGGGGATCAGGGGGTACAGCAGTTGTGGGGTTCCTGTTCACCAGTCCCCAAAGTGTGTCCTGGATTGTAGCCAGGGACCGGCTGGAAGGGATTGTCATTCTCTAGTAAGGGAAAATGTATCTCAGAAATATGTATAGGGATAAAAATGGGCTTTTATTTACTCTCAGAAGGAAGATCCCCTTAGAAACCTTCTGGTATATGGCCCGGGGGGTCAAGGAAACAATATGGATTTGCCATTACTTGGAGTCCTCCAACAATATCTTGGACTACTTTTACTTGGTCTTGGACTCCTGTACCTTAGTTTTGGACGTCTGATCCTTAAACTTGGACTCCAGCACCTTAATCTCAGACTCCTCTTCCTTGAACTTGGACTCCGGCTCCTGCTCCTTGATCTTGGGCTCCTGCACTATTTATAGCTCCAGTGGCCTTAATATTTCACTTGTCAGTCCAATAACGCTCCTGCTGGTGATCAAAAGGCTTCCAAAAACCTCTTGGCAGAAACTCAAAAGGCCCAGGAGAGACCTTCAAAAAGACCCAGGAAGACCTCCAAAAGATCCCGTAACTTTCCAGCCAGCCACCTTTTTATAGTGTCCTTTCCCAACAAGTCCGCCTTCAAAATGGCTTTCTTCAGAAGCTTAAACCATTGCTGCTCACTTTTTCCTATAATAACTTAAGCCTACATACTTACTTTCTCAAAAGCTTAAAGTATTAATTCACTATTTCCTTACTTATACTTTAAGCTTTTGGCTTCCAATCAATCATTTTCATCAGGAAACCTGCCAGAACTCAACCAATGAATGCAGAGCGCAGAAAAAAACCATTTCTTAAGTTCCACCAGGATCCAACTAGGAAAATAATTTCCACAGCTCAAACCGCTCAAAGTGATAACTCTTTGCGCACCAAAGCGTTAACCAGTCCATTATTCTGGCACCAGTCTTCCCTGCATTCAACCCACACTTCTATCCACATTCCTTCTTGATTTTAATACTAAACCAAGGCAAAACATTCCACATTTACCACCTTGGAAAATCAATTTGGCAAAATCTTGGCTCATTTCTCTGTACCACCAGTTTTTCATCATCTTATGATCCTTCAGCCAGCTCATTTCAGTCTCCAACAGCTCAGACCAGTCCTACAGCTACTTCTTCAACAGAAGTCACTAAACTTCCACTTGGCCAACATAAGCCCTGCCTGCAAACACCAAACATGTGGACTATCACAGCAGTCTTCTCAGTAGGATGAGGTTCAAAGGGTAGGTATTGTTCCCTACTACCAAGGGTAATTCCTATTTTAATTTGTATCTCTAATCTCTGGTGCTATTTTTGATGATGATTTGTAAGCAATTTTTGAAGCTGTTAACCCCAATTCTTGTGCTAGGTTTACATCAATGAAGCTCTCATTGGACCCAGTGTCTATGAAGGATTTCATTTTTCAAGGGGTTCCATAAATCTTAAAAAGACTAGGATATACTTATAGAACTGGGGTGAATAATTTATTTGCACTAATAAATAAGGGCAGCATTATTCTTGGGACAGGCTCTAGTTAGGTGGCTGTCAGGGACCCCCTTGAGAGGAAAAATACTGCCAATACTAGGGGCAAGGGCCCCCAAAGTCAGTCCTGCTACAACAGAACCTTTCAGTACTGTCATCATTGCAAGATGCCCAAAATGCCCTAGGAAGGCAAATATTCCCATCAAGGAGCTGAACCTTCCTAGGAGATAATACCCTATCAAGTGGACTAGAAGTTAAAAGTATGTGTTGGGTCAAATTAAAGAGGTGTTGACCTTAGGGGGAATGTAAGAAGAGTGTCCATAGTTAAATTTGTGTCCCCAGTGACCCAAGGGATACTTAAACCAGCCATTTTCCATGGAATCTTCCTTATGTGAATTTTCAGGTGAAGATTTGTGTCGTTTGATGGGTTGTGTGGGACTTTCTAAAGACAGGGCCAACCAGGAAAGAAGTATTAGAGACCAAAACAGTAAAAATTTCCATTTGTGGTGATAAGCGGGAGGCAATGAAAGGCTAGTTCTTATGAGCAGAGAAAATTGTGAGGAGAGTAAAGTATTTATTGCTAGAACAATTAAAAATGATGAATTAAGCTCACTTAAATACCTGAGTGCTCACATGAAAACAACTGAGTGGAAACTTTAGGAAGGAGAGGGTAAGAACCCAGGGTTTTCATGGTATGTGACTAGGAAGAGGGAATAAAACCAAAGGTTTCTTAGGTTGCAACCAATGATGATTTGAAGTTGGGCCAGACAGAGGAGACAAGACCATGCTATTGGGCTAATTTATGAGAACAAGAGGGAGTTTGAACTATTTAGAGTGGACAAGGAGGTGCTATAAAGATGTTTTTACTGTTTAAGCAGCTGCGCAAAGCTGTCAACAGCTGCAGAAGCAGAAGCAGCCAATCAAATGCTGAGTGTATAGTATCCTTATTTATTATCCCTTTAATGTTGGTTGATTCTGGAGTGTAATTTGAATGAGTGGAAGTGTTATAAATATGTAATCTAAGTTTGAAAGCAGATTCAAACTCATCTTTAAATGCTGCTTTGGGGTTCCAGGTTTAATCCCAGTGCAGGAAAAGGATTTAAAGTCCATATAGTGTGGGGCTAGGTTATCCATTGTTTGTTCTTCTGTTGTGTGGCCCAACCCACCTATATCTTTGATTTAGTCAAGAATTTTATTCCTTTCAGTGGCCTTCCTTATGGAAATAGAATCATAATCCTTTGTGGTAGTGCCTTTTTAGCTTTCTGGGTGTCATACCAACTCTTCTTGGTGAAAAGGTTCTGCTGGCGCAGTGTTGGGTAGGTCTGGCAGTCTCCTTATTCATACTCAGGCCTTTGTACAAAAAATGAGTTTTTCTAAGCTAAGAGAGGCCAGGTGCTACTTTATCAGGCCCTTCATGGCTAGGTTGGCACTTTTGCAGGATATGATAGCAGTTAATTTGTCTTCAATCTGGGTTTGGGGTTTGAGCTTCAAGAACCTGTTGATTTATGCTTTAATAGGACAGGCTTCTTGTCTAATATCCAACAAGGAGTTTAAGACATAGTATCTAGTGTTGCAGTTTTTTCCTGTAGCCACCATTTCAGACTTGAGCTTGGTGTAGTCAAGGCAGAACTCTATATCCTCAAAAGTGGTTTTACCAAACCAGTTGAGGACATCTCCAGAAATCATGGTAGTAACTCCAAGAACTTTTCTGTGTTGCCAGAGTAGGATAGGAAATTTTCTTAGAAATGGAGATGAATTACTGGCATGGTGCAGCAGGCTTACTCTAGGGTAAGTTTACCCATCTGGGGCATCTCCACCTTGGTGAGAGACTGGTTGACTATCACATTCTGCACAAGGAGAAGGGCCTTTAGTGGGTTTAGCAGTGGGTGTGTGTTTTTTGGGTTCATTCAGGTAAAAATTATTTCACACAAAAGAAAATAGGTTCTTGGTTATCATAAAAGTGTAATAAGTGATTATCATTACAAAAAACATACAAGATGCTCCAATATTAATCAACATCTTGGGGTTCAGTTTACTGGGATTATATTAGACTATTATAATGTCAGAGAACCAACTTTAAGGGGCTGGCCCGCCATTTCCTGGGATTGGACAAGCTGCAGGCTGGGCAAGCAGAGCCTACCAGAGGATTAGTGCTTACTTAAAGAGGTACAGCATAGAATTTCTTACTCAGGACCATAAGCCAGAAGTCAGGATTAGAGTTTTTATTACCCCTGAGAGGGTGATATGAAATATTCAAAGAAGTTTATGGGAGTTATCCAGGGGGAACTCAGAGAAAAACACAGGCATTTGTTTTGGTGTGAGAGGCAGCTTCATGTCTGATTGGTAGGCAGTGAGGAAGTTGTATTTATCTTTAAACAGTCAGGGTTTACTGATAATTCAAGAGCCCATTCTATTGTATATGGTAATCTATTTAGTTTGGGCCAAGGAGTCACTTGCTAGTATGTTCTTGCAGATATATCCATGATATTATGGTTCCAATGGGTATTCTGTGAAGTGGACAGGACCAAAGGGAGCACCTGGAGGACAAAGCATGCAGGCGGTGGGGCAGGTAGGCCAGGAGAATTAGAGTTTAACTGAAGATTACTAAGATAAAATATGACAACAATCTGAGAGCCCCAATATCTTATAATCTTTATTCAAAGATTACAATAAAGTCCACTGCAGGGTCTAGGGGCTCATATAGTACCCCACTATCAAACTTTATCTCAAATGATTGGGATTCAGATAATTGGAAATTTGGAATTAAGATGGGTAGGGCGCCTGGGTTTGAGGGCGAAAAAATGACACAGACACTAGATGAATGTTCATTGGCTGGGTTTTCCCAAAGGGTAGCAAAATTCTTCTGTTCTAGAGCGCCATACCTGGGTGCAGCCTGTTAGTTGTTGTCTTCCTTGGGAGTGAGGTACTGATTGGCTATCACGACAGGCATCAGGATTATTAACCCAATGATAGAAGCCTTCTTGTCTTTATTAGGCAATTAATTTTGTCCTTTGGCAGGCGCAGCCATTGGCAAATTTGCACTGAAATCCTCATTATTGATGGCAACTGGGTTTTGAATAAGGGAGAATTCAATCCCAAAAAAACACAGGCAAGCGGCCCCCTGGTCCTCAGGGCTGATAGACTGCAGTCCAGTTTGATCAGGGTTTTAACCCTGCCCCAGACCTTGGGGTTTTGAAGGGGAGAAATGACAATATTACATGTATAAGCTTAAAACAGGCACTTATGACTGTGTCATAGGGGGTGTACTATGTATAGAGATCAACTGTGGGGTCTTTTTTAAAGTATTCTATGAATTTCAAAAGCTTACAGAACCCAAGCAATATGATATAATCCCTGTAAGGAGTTATTTGCAATTTTACACTGTGTTGAAAAGCAGTGCTGTTATCTGAAGGGTACTATCTTTTCTTCCTGCATTCTCCCATATTACAAGTCCCTTGAATATTTTAACACACAGTAACACCTGACTTGAAATCAGGAAGGCTGGGTGGAATACCTGTCCCCCTACCAGCTCCACATAAGATATAAGCCTGGAAAGAAGTTAGTCAAAGCTGATGCTCTTTCCTAACTATATGTGGAATCACTCACAGAGGACAACAGATTAAACCCTGAATGGCCTCTACTGTACCTGTGCCCCAAGAGCATGTGTCATGAGGGTCTTAATTTAATCACTCTCTCCAAGATCAAGGACAATAAGAGCCGGTTTTTCAGGGATCCATCCTGTAGGGGGTTCCTAAGAACTTGCAGGCAGACATCTTGCAGGCCCTGAAGGGAGGGCCCACCACAGGATGGGTGTTAAATTTACAATATATGATAAGTACTTCCTGATAATAGCCCAGGGGCCGCTAGAAGGCACCATAGAATTGATGAGACCACTAAGGGTGACATACATAACCCCAAATATTTGGGTTGAGATGGATTCACTTGCAGCAACAGATTCTTGGGGGGCAGGTAGTTGTGTTTGTCTCAGAAAAGCAGGGAGGCGCAGTGATTCAGGTTCCTTTGTGACCAATAATCTCAGTTTCTCTGGTCCAGGCTTTGGGGTTGTGGAGTAGGATTTCCTCTAAGGTGAATTCTGAATACACCAGATTGGGTGGGTATTCACTAAAATGTACCAGGCCAAAGGGTGCTCCTGGTGGACAGTATAGCTCAGGCGGTCTGCCTGTGGTTTCTTGGGGTTGGCTGGTGTGTTAGACAGTGCCGCAGAGGTTAGGCTGCAAATGAAGTAGTGCTAAAATTAAATACAGGATGACCTGAGTGAACCAAAAGTTCATACCACTTCAATGTAAAAATGGCAATAGGCAACTTCCTGGCAGCCCAGGGTATAAGTATGCCCATATGCCATAGGAAACTTTTACAAACCCCTTTGGAACAGTGGTATTATCTATCAGGGTTTGGAAACCCTCAGTTGCGGCATGCATGGGTGATTCCTTATTGGCTGGAATGGGGCAGGGAACTCAAATTCCCTTTTTGAGCTGCAGGGTTTGTCATCCTAGAGGTGCCCACAATCTTGGGGAAGCTTCTTCAATCCCCCATTAGCGGTAGCCCCAGTTGTCAGGGCCCAGAATGCCCTGGACAATCAGCTGGACTTCCTAGAGGCAAAAAACCCCACAGCTTGAGAACCCTTACCAAGTATCTCCCAGAGTGAGAAACCCCCTTTCAACTAACAATTGGCCCGTGATTTGAGAGACACACAAGCCTCAAATCCCTGGCTTCAATTCCATTATCAAATTTGGGCCTCTCAACTATTGTGAAATGGTACATCAGGAGAGCAATTGTTTGATTGTGCAATCAGGCGCTCAATTGCTTGCAAGATCTATAAATAACTGTGGTGCCTTGGCATGCTGCAGTTCAAGAAAGGTTCATGTTATACCAACCAATGAACACCCACCTCCTGGCCCAAGTATGAAAATTCTAGTGAAAATTGTAAGTTCAACTGAAATTGATGCCATCAGTTCTCTGGTGGCACAAAAGGCCACAAAATCTCCAGTAAGTATAAGTAGTGAGGGGGGAGGAACCCTCCTTGCTGTTGACATCTTAATAAAGCAAGTTTATGCCCAGAAATCATTATCTTATTGCAGGAATTGTCTATTTTTGCTCAAATTTAATTATTCTCTTTGCATCTATTTGGGAATCCACAACACAATATAAACTTGCCTTTCCATATCCTCCTGGTTATAACCCTGCTACCTCAGTCAATCCACCCCATGCTCTTGACTTGGAGTATTTCCGCCCCCACCATCTGGTTCTCCTGCCTGCTATGAAGGAGATTCCTACTACTCCCCCTACCCAATGCTCCTCCTTCCCAGGACTTCAGTAATTTGGGGTTTGTCTACATCACAGTATTGGGGCTGGCTGACCAAGTTGTGCCCCATACTGGGAGTTGGCGCCCCCTAGCTACTGCAGTTAACTACCTGGTCTGAGTTGCGCCTATTGTCTACATGGCCTGCCAGGCCTGGACTGCCTCCCCTGTAGGAGTCCAGTCAGACTCTGGTATGGGCTGTGACACCAGTTATCTTGAGATCGTTGTTTGGGTCAGCACTCTCATTGGCAGAGCTAACAGAATCCTACTGGAGACAGGGCTTTGACGTAGAAGGTTCCATACTGGTGAGTCTCAGGAATTCCTCCAAAGTCAAATTTGTTTCTGATTTGAGCCTAAAAAATGCAGGCAGCTGGGCTGGCAGCCCGCAAGGTCCCAGGGGTTGAATCCCATAGTTGGAGTTTTTCCATGCACATTTCTAATAAGAGTTTTTCACTTGTGACAAAATTCATGACTGATGCATGGAACATCTGCCAAAGAGCAGAGACAGGAGAAAAGACACCATATATTCTCACCACACAACAAAGAGATATCATCCTAAGCTATCACTGCACTCTTGGGCACATCCAAGAGTGTAATTTGTTTGAAATCATGAAACACAAGGTCTGTTGGCCGTGTATGCGCCATGCATCCTGGATCTCCTAGAAACATATGTGTTAAGTTAGAAGAATACATCCAAACCCGCCCCATCAAAGTCAGTTCTCCCCATCAAGGCTATGAAATCCTTTAAAAAACAAGCTCTTGACATTGTAGGGCCCCTGCCTGAGGATTAGTTGGGGAAGAAATACCTTTTCACTTCAATTTAATACTTCACTTTCTAGCCCTTAGCCTGGGCATCCACCCATCATACTAACACAACCATTGCTTGCTTTATTGGTAAGAAGATTGTGGCACAATTTGGTTACCCCATACAACTTGTCACAGATGAAGGGTTATAATGTGAAGGTGGTGTCACAAAGGTGTACTGTGTAAAGAACACACTAGAACAAAGTGATCACAACCTCATACCACAAATAAGCTAATGGACATGTGGAGCAGCTGAACAGGTCTTTAGTCCAACTATTTGTCAAGCTGTCCCAGGAACATCCAAACACTGTTTGGAAAGTGCATTTTTCAACTGCCCTACTCATCCTATGTGCCAGAATCCACTGTGGTATGTGGTTCAGCCCTAGTGAATTGACCTTTGATACCCCCAATGGTATGACAAGAGTGAACCAGAGCCATTTGAAATCTAAAGCCCCAGCTAAACCACCTCTCACTTTTACCTCTTTCCTAGAAAAATGGCAAGCCAAGGCCTACAACATTGAGAGGAAACAGATTCAGGTGGTGGCCAAGAACTTGCAGGCACATTATGCTATGGGTGAAACATTTTACACCTTGGGCTTCTCAGAGTCACAGCTGTCTATGACAGCCATACTGTAATGGAAATCACAGGAAAATAAGAAGCTGTCTCCATGTGGTGGGGAATCACCCACTAAATCCACATAGAGTTAATGATCAACCACCAACGCAGCTTTAAATACCATTTTGTGAAATTTCCAAATGAGATACTAGGGTTAAGTAAAATAACTAATCCTAACCAGAAGAGCCTGAGATAAATAGCCTGTGAGAGTATCAGAGTGTCTTTAGCATAAAATCCAGGACATTGAGATAGAACCAGAGTTTCAGTTTCAAACGTAGGAGGAACAACTCCAAGATTGGCAGACATTGGATTAACATTGGGCAGAGGCAACAACAAAGTACCGATGGCAGGCCCCCATCTCCTAGTAATAATCTGCTGTCAAGGGTCTGGATGTACAAGCATTCTGGCTACCGCCAACCTACTTAACATCCAGCCATTTCCCAATTTGGTGCCCTTCTAATATACCGTTTGGCATACCAAGAATGATAATCAAGAAATATCACATGACAATCCAGTATCTAGTGGCTTGAACCCATCCCGCACATGACCAACCCCTAGGTTTGATCCGACTAAATCTCTGCCATAGTCCAATCTATATAAGTCTAAAATATTATCCAATAAAAGATACTTCTCTTCTCTCCTAGATCCATATTTGAAGCTTCCCCAAAAGGCGCTCCTTATCACTGGTAGCAGCTACGGTTTTTCAACCATGCCCATGAAAGAGAAAATGATTGACCAAAACCTGCCCACCTTTGCTCACATACTCAACCAGGCCACGTCCCAGGAGACTTGGAAAACGTACTTCCACGCCCACAACATTGACAAAGATATACCTAGTGGATGCACTGTATTTGAAGGTCTGGTCATGCCCAAAGCATGCGCCAAGATAATTCAATGCAGGCTCTCTTCAACCACAAACAAACGCATAACCACCTATAACAGGTGAAGTTACTAACACCAAATACATTGGTATCAACAAGTTCTTTGGTAAAAACAAAGAAAACTTCATCAACTGGCTAGACCACTCAGCTGCTAAACTCTGCGCCAGCCACATCCCCCATGAGAAATGGGTCCAGGAAGCCAGCAAGCGCCTGTACAAGGCCGCATCTAACTGGTTTGCCACCTGGGTTGGCTCACAAACTGATAACCAGCTTTAAAACTGGGAAGAGTTCAAAGCAGACATCACGCACAAATTCTGTATCACTGAATCCCTCCAAGACATTGCAATACAGCTCAGCAATCTTCCTCAAAAGACCACTATCACAGCTTATGTCAATGAATTCAAGGAAATACTCTGCAAAATCCAAAACCCAGCACAAGCTGACAACGTACACACCAGAGCATCATTCATCAACAGAATGAAACCCTCTGTTGCTGCCCTCTTTTTTCCAGAGGCCAACACCTCTATGCCCACGCTCATTGCTGAAGCCAAGCACGCTAAAAACGCGCCAACATGGAATATGCCACATGCAACAGAAATCACGCCTCAAATGGCAATGGCAGAGAAAACTCCAATGGCAATAAACGCCAAAATAACAACCATAACAACCATAACAACAGCAACTCCAATTGCAATAATGGCAATCACAGCCAAAGCGCAAACCGCTCCTGTCCCAAAAAGGAGGACACTGCCAAAGTAGCAACTCACTATGAATCTGACCCCACATTCTCTGACCTCAAAGGTCTCAAAACAGAGGAACAGGGAAAAGAGGAGGGAGAACAGGCTTAAGTGCCCCTTTCTCCCCCCAACTTGACAAGAAATTGTACTAAGGCACAAACTTTGCTACTCCCATTCCTTGTGTCCCGCAGTCCTCCATTTTTATGAACTTAAAAATTAAAGATTGCTCACAACTTCTTGTCTACCCATGCACTTACAAATCTCATACACATAAAATTTTATTTGACTCTGGTGCTCAACACACTATGGTTAGCAAACCATTTGTAACCAAGTACAAAATACCAGTTGTCAAATCCAACTTCAAATACGCCAGAATGGCAGATAAATCAAAGGTTCTACTCAAAGGCAAAACAACTCCCTTCATAATTGACCTCCAAGGCATACAAACGTCCATCAAAGGACTTTTAATGAACAACATAAACTACAACATTGTAGCAGGCATGGACTGGTTCACCTGAGTGAACCCCAGCGTATGTTGGAAAACAAAAACCATGACCATCAAACACAATGGAGTCAATTTTAACATTCTCAAAGAACCCAACAACCTCATTCTAAGAGACACAGTATTTGTCCAGGTCATAAACCAAGACAACTCAGAACATCTAACCAAAGATAGTACCCTCCACATAATGAGGTACACAAAATTTAATAATATACAAACAACAAAAATCCAATGCCCAGCACTTTTGGCATTCCTAAATGAATACGCTCATGTATTCAAGGAGGAACTCACCAAGCTACCCCCCAAACGGGAGGTCAAACATGGCATCAACCTATGCAAAGCCATGCCTAAACCTGCACCCATCTACAGACTCTCTCCCATTGAGACCCAAACCCTCAAAACACACATTGAGGACAATCTAGCAAAAGGATTCATTTGCCCGTCTGAATCCCAATGGGGGCAGCAGTGTTTTTTGTGAAGAAAAAGGAAGGCACTCTGTGTCTAGTAATTGACTACAGAGCACTAAATGCAAGCACAGTAAAGAATAAATACCCTCTTCCACTTATAGAGGATCTGTTTGCAAGACTCTTGGGAGCCAAATTTTTCTCCAAAATTGACCTCACCTCAGGTTACAACCAAGTTGAAGTAAAGGAAAAGGACATACCAAAGACCGCGTTCCGTACACAATTTGGATCCTTTGAGTGTAGGGTAATGAACTTTGGGATGACCAACTCTCCTGCAACATTTGTCACCATGATGAACCAAGCACTAAATGGTCTCTCAAATACATTATGCTACCTTGACAATATCATCATATTCTCAAAAACAAAATAGGAACACCACACACATGTCTGCAAGACACTCAATTGACTTACAAAGCACAAACTTTATGCAAACTTAAGTAAGTGCCAATTTATGGAAAAGGAACTCCTGTTCTTGGGCCACATTGTCTCTGACGGTGGCATCAAAGCAGATCCAGACAAAATAAAAGCCATAAGTAACATGCAACGCCTCACCTCTGTTAAACAAGTTAGATGCTTTCTTGGAATGTTAGCTTACCTAAGGAAATACATCAAATACTGCAGAAAAATAACTGCACTAATCAATGACTTAACCAAGGGTAATGCCAAAAAGAAATTCATATGGATTCCAGAATGTGACAAGAATTTCCAATTATTAAAAAAAGCTTTGATTGAAGCACCAATCTTTCAATACCCTAATAACAATGGGTGCTACAAGCTCAAGTCAGATGCCAGTGACACCGCCATTGGCGCAGTCCTGCGCATCTGCCAGCCAAGGCAGCAAAACTTCCTGCCAGTATGTTATGAAAGTAGAAAACTAACCAACACTGAGCAGAGATACCCAATACACAATAAGGAATTTCTAGCAATATATCACACATGCAAGAAATGGAGATGTTACTTAGAAGGACATTTAAACGTCCAAGTACTAACTGACCATAAATCCTTAGTATATTTCAAAACTCAGAACGCACTTGCACGGCAACAAGAAAAATAGATGTCCCTGCTAGAGAAGCTTAATTTGGACATCCAATACAAAAAGGGGGCAGAGCTGGTCACAGCTGATGCTCTCTCTGGGCTATGTCAGCCTAGAGAGAATTATCCTGACCACCTGGACCCTGACTGGCCAAACCTATATAATACTGAGTATAAAACCAAAGGGAAAGACCCATAAACACACCAACTGACCCACAATACATTAGTAAGGAACAAAACATATTTTCATGTATCAAATGGTACTGTATACCAAATTATTAATGACAAACATGTCCCGTACATCCCACTTGCACAAAGAGTTGACACCATACTAAGACATCACTGCCTGCTAGGCCATGCAAAGGCTAACAATCTATACCTCACACTAAAAGAGATAGTATGGTGGCCCAACCTCAAACAGGATATAGTTGATGTTTTGAAAAAGTGCACAGTGTGCAAGAAATACACCAGTACAAAGGCTCCTCAGCCAATGGTCAACCCAGTACCAGATCCTGAACCATTTAAGGTTTGGGGGCTGGACGTAGTGGGGCCCTTCTCAGAAACAAAGACAAACCAATGTTTCTTAATTGTAGCCATTGACTTTGCCACATGCTGGCACATCTTCTGGGCAACAAAGGACCACAAAGCAGAAACTATCAACTGTTTCGTTAACAAAGCAATCATAGCTGACTATGGCACTCCAGACTACATCATAACTGATGGAGCAACAAAGTTATCAGGCCATGTAGTTAATGACAACTTGAAATCCAAAAACATTAAACACTCTACAACCTCCCCATATAGGCCACAGGCCAACAGTAGAGTGGAACGCCTAAACGGCAGCCTTATCAGGACCCTAGAGAAATTAATGGATGGCAAAGCCAAAGACACATGGCCACTATACATGAAACATGCATTACTAGTATCCTGGGTCCGCACCAATCAAGGGACAGGCTATTCACTGTTTGAGCTAACCTACGGATACAAACCAGAAATAAGTACCTGCAACAAACAGCCATACATAAAGATCTCCCCGTGGAAACCCCACACAGTAGAACAAGTATCAAATCTACAACACATGCCTCAAAGCAAAATAGCAGAAATAAAAGGGCTCAAAACATAAAAGGTAACCTCCACAGAGGAACCACTTCCCATCAACTCCCCCGTCTGGGTTATAGTCAGCAACAGAAAGAAACTAGACTCAGTACACAGGGGACCAGGAAGAATCATCAAGTACAGACCAGATCACAACACCTATCTAGTAAAATTACAAGGTGCCAAAACCCCAATAGTCAAGAAATATCACAGAATCTGTCTCTGCCTTAGTAAAGGAGAACACTCAACCAGACTGGTTCCAACTAGTAAACAGTTCCAGGAGCATCAGGCGGCAGCCATTAAAACAAAGTCCCCTCCTGATGCTCCAGAGTAACCCCTTAAGGGGGTTAAAGGGTCTGGATGTACAAGCATTCTGGCTACCGCCAACCTACTTAACATCCAGCCATTGACCAATTTGATGCCCTTCCAATATACCGTTTGGCATACCAAGAATGGTAACCAAGCAATATCATATGACAATCCAAGTATCCAGTGGCTTGAACTCATCCTGCACATGACCAACCCCTAGGTTCAATCTGACTAAATCTCTGCCACAGCCTAATCTATATAAGTCTAAAATATTTTCCAATATAAGATACTTCTCTTCTCCCCTAATTCCATATTTGAAGCTTCCCCAAAAGGCGCTCCTTATCACTGCTAGAGATTAAATTGTAGGGAATGTAGCACAACAATCAACTACAGGATACATTTTAAAAAGTAAATTAGACCAAGAGATATTTGATTCTTATCAGTAAATTTTTGGGAGGACTCAACTCTTAGAGTTGAAACAGTGAAAATTATTCAATATATATCAAAAAATTGACTAAGCAATACCACCTGGATCCTAGGCTCCTATTCCTTTCACATTGCCAAGTGATTATCTAGTCCAGGTTGCAAAGAAATCTTGAGTGACCAACTTCTGACGACCATGCTGATTAACAAGTTCATATCTGGTGACCCTTAAATTACGTCAATTCATCAACATCAACTTACAAGGGGAATCAGATTTGACCAGCAAACTGGAGCAGCTGTAACCCATTTCCAATCAACTGTTTGATTCAAATCTGTTAAATCAGTCAGTTTTGTTAAAAGGTGTTTGGGTCTTCTGCGCTTTCCCAATTGGCAAAATAATCCCTGGTATTATGGAACTTACTGTGACACATACCTACCAACTAAAAGACGCCCATGGTAACACCAAGGAGCTTTATCACAGCCTATTGTGCCCCCGCCGCGCTGTACCTGCCCAGAAGTGTTTCATGGCTATTTTCCAGACCTCTCCCAAATTATGATCCTGTTCAAGGATGGGATGGCCTGGGTTACCTTCAGGGGAGCTTTCAATCAAAGGGAAAGGTCTAGCCTGAAAGTTCCAGTAGATGATGGGGGCCATTCTCATCACATAGTTTGCAGCAGTAGCCCAAGGGCGCCATACTCTCATGTGGGGGGTCACTTGTTCAGCAAGCCCCAGCATGGTGAGATAGGCAAACCCAAGCTTGCTGTAATCATAGAATGGAATGGTGGTGACAAGGGAGAGTTCTCCTGTGACAGCACTCATGGGCTGGCTTGGCAAAGTAAGTAGGCAAAGCTGAGGGATACCTTGGAAGGTGAGAGGGGTGCTTGAGCAGTAACTAGCTTCTGTTCTAGAACTCTGGGAGAAGAAACAGGGGCAAACCTTGGTTGATTAGAAGCAGCAATAAGTGTAAAGACCCAACAAATAGTGAAGTATTTGAACAAGATAAGGTCCCAAGTTGGCCACTTGGAACCCGGTGAGCGCAATCACAATGGGATAGACTGTCATCATCCATCAAAAGACCTTTGCGTGAACATTATAACAACCAAAATTACTGGCAAAATACATGAGTACGTAGTATATGAGGGTGTATACAGTTAAGGACTGAGTGGAGTGGGTAAAAACCAGTGTGGGCCAGGAATACTTATTGGAGGAGTTAAGCTGTGCCGGCTCCTTGTAAAAGTACTCATCATTTGGATTATTGAATGGCCCATGTGGTTGATAGTGTTGATGGCCCCCAATCCTGAGGCAGGCTGTAAGGACAGCCAAGAAGATAAGGTGGTCCATTCTCTAGTCCTGGGGAAGGGCAGACAAAGCTTAGTGTCTTTTTAATTTCTGAAGGGTAAAAGTCTTGATTGATTTATGTGATAACAATTGAGGGGTAATTTGCTCAATGATAGCACAAACTATCATCAAGTGATTAAGCTTTATTATATACTATCAGCCTTGGTGGGGCATGAATAGTGAAAAACATTGAACAGGGAGCCCCAAACACTTGGTGCTGTCTGGAATTCCCTTTTGGAAGTGGGATTGGAGGGGATTTGCAAGCAATGAATTGTGAACCTCTAACTTGCATTGGTTTGGTGTCTCTTCAAGCACTGCCATGCACCCAAATTCCACTTTTGCAATTACTGCATTGGTGACTTTGCAGGGCAGCTTGTCAGCCCCATCCAAATTTTGTAGATTCCAAATTTGGGCAGCACTTCCCCCTATATTTGGGTTTGGGGAAATTGCCTTTTTTGGTTTCCCAATTTGGCAGTTTCCCCATCCAGAGGGAATGAACAGTCCCGCTGTGGGGGGTGCGCTGCCTCCTGCTGGCTGGGTGGCTGGGTGGCGGGAGCGGGCAGGCAGGTGGTGGCAGGCAGGCTGGGCGTGCAGTCAGCGGGCAGGGTATAAAAGCCAAATGTTTGAATTTCCAAAATTTTAATTTCTTCATTAAAAACTTGCTGTTTTGCGGCAGTTTCCCCAATCAGGGAGAACTGCTGCAATTTTTTGTTTTGACTTTTAAGATTGAATGGGAAAAAAATCTTGTCTTGTAAAAGGTTGTTGTCAGGAATATTCCTGACAATAAGTTGTTCTGTATTCCAGTGCTGGTTTTGGATCTGCAGGTACTTTTTGTTTGACAATACCAACATTATAAGATTTGTAATGATATAATAAACTCCTTACAAGATCAAATGTTCATAAGGCACTAACTAACAGCTGTTTATTGTATGATGTCAACAAGGAGGGGATTCTCATCTTTCTCAGCTATATACTGCTGGAAAATTGGCTTTTGCCTAGGTAATGCATCCTGGTTGGCTGGTCACATGTCACCCTTTTTCTGTTAATGTCATCATCTGATTGGTTGCACAGGGGTGGCAAACTGCTATTTTTAGGTCCTGGCACTTGGGCCAAACTTTGTGGTCCTCTTGATGGCTTTTGGGGGCCAAAATCCCCTACTTCCGAGGGTTTTTGACAATTGAAAACATTTTTGGAGGTAAAGGCTGCTTCTGTGAGAGCCTCCAGGTACAAGCTTCCCCAGGGCATTGATTCTGGATTTTGGGAAATTAGGGTGTGAATAACTGAGACCTTATTTTTTAACCCAGTTGCACAATCACATTCATTTGGCCTTATGTTATTTAGTCCCTTGTTAGGGCCATTTTGAGCCCTAAAAAAGGACAACAAACAGGGGGCAAGAGGATGCTGCAATCAAGATTTCCATCTTTTCCTGCCAAGATATCTCAAAATACATAGGGGTTATCAAAGAGCTGTCTCATGATGTGTCTAACAACATGGGTCATTCTGTTGCCAATGTTATAATACGGGCAATATCCCCAAATTAGGAGCAAAGCCAATTACAGACAATCATCCCTTGATAAGTTGTTTGACATGCACATTATACTTGCACTCTACCACAAAGCCACCCCCTTGTGGGGTAATGGCTTTTTTACAGTACATCAACTGTTGCTTTACAATAAAGTTATCATATTATCCTTATTCTCTGTCCTTCTGTTTGGACTGTTGTCTTCCCCAATATAATACCAAACTATAGTTAGTTCAGTTACAACATAGCCCTTTATCTATCCTTTCTTGAAGGAATTTTCTTGGAGATAGGTTGATGATTGAACCTACAGCTGCTATCACTGCTGCAATGGAACTGATTATTGTTCAGTATTTGATTTGGGAAAGGTAACAGCCCATGAAAAGAACAGGAAAATGTGTTAGGAATAATATGATGTTTATGAAAAATAGTAGGTGTTATATACCAAGATAATAAGCCATTGTGCTACTAAGGGGGTGGCACTTGTGGCAGTGATCTAAATAAGGTTTGTCCTTGTTCTGAATAAGGTCATTGTTGGGGTTGAAATCCTGATTGAATTCACTTATTATAAGAAAATATGAGTTCCCATCATATTGGGTGAGTTAAGAGGATACAATGTGAGATCTGCCATGGGGCAACTTGCTAAGCACACTCTATATATCATGAGCTACAGCAGCAACTGAGATGACTATACTGGTTGCAAAACAACTAAATCAGCATAAGAAGCTACCATAAAAAACTGAATAGCAGGAAGATGAAGTACTCCAGAGAATATTGCCTTATCCATGAGCTCATAGCAATAGTCTGCCAGAAATAGACCAGATTTAAATTGTTTCTTTTTGATATGGACTTAATTAATGAAGCCATTGCAAGAGCTGAGGTGACATCACTTCTGGATCTTAACTTATAAGTTCAGTTATCAACCTCAAAAGACTCAATTCTGTTTGGCTTCTTGGTTCCCATTCAACTGGAGTTAAAATTCATTACTTAAAATCATACTTCAACTAACTTTGGATGAGATTAAAGGATGATCTAATGAACTATTGTTTGTAAAGTTCATTTTAGACACACCATTGGCTTGATTTATAAATCATCGCTTGGATTAAACTTAGCAAATGAAATTGCGCGTCAAGCTTAGGGATGCTTGGGCTCAGCCGCGGCTAAACCTCCAGCTATGGGCCGTTAGAGACAGAGCGAAATAATTTAATGTTTAAACATTCTAAAATAAATCTTTGAAAAGAGTGCCCTAGAGCCAAAAACTGGCCGCGGCTGCCCAGGGCTTGCCCGAAGCAGCTTGACTCAAGCTGCTATTGGATTTTGTACTCTGGCTGGGTGAATGATGTGGCATGTTAAGCTGAAAGCGTTTCTTTTTAAGTAGGTGAGCAATTTTTAAAGTTGTCTCACACGTTCCTTTTTTGTGCCGCTATTTATTTTTCTTGCTGACCTTCATTATCATATTTTTGTAATACATCTTTATATTTGCCAAATTAGTTTATATTTACGTATCTCTGTGTTAATTTAAAAGTGCAAGAACAGCTACTGAGTAGACTGTTCATAATAACGGTTATACCAAGCCAAATTTAATTACCAGTAGACCAAAATCCTTAATAAGGTTATTTAAAAAATGGAAAAAATACGTGTACTATTAATAGTTATGGGGACTTCTGGTTCAGGAAAAAGCACTGTGGCTAAGGTCGTGGCTGATAGATTGAATGCGGCTTTCATTGAGGGGGATGACTTCCACAGCCAGGAAAACAAAAATAAAATGGCTTCTGCCATCCCTCTCCAAGACGAAGATAGGTGGCCTTGGCTAAGAGACATAAAAACCAATATTATCTTGGAGTTTTCGGCCCAGAAGGTCACTCAGCCAAAGCAGGATTTGTTAACGCCAGTGTTAGAAAAATGCAACTTTGTTGTCTTATCATGCTCTTCTCTTAAAAAGTGTTATCGTCAAGTGTTACTTAACGAACTCAAACTTGAGGAACCGTTTGATGATGTTGAGAATGCTTATCATACCTTGATTCTTTATCTTAAAGGAAGTTACGATCTAATTTTAGAGCGCCTGAAAGCCAGAAAGAATCATTTCGCGGGACCAGGCTTGCTACAATCCCAGTTTAAGACTTTAGAAGAGCCTTTGCCTGACGAGGAGAACGTTGTTGCAATTCCCATTTCTGAGCCGCCTTCAGTTATATATGATCTTTCATATGCTGCTGCTGTGGACTATGCAACATCTTTGTTAAATAAGTCTCAATAAAAGAATATCGATTGATTCTGTTTTGCGCTTCTAAGTGTAGGGATTTCCTGTTTTTAGGTTTAAAGCCATCTGGAAGCTTTGTTTCTTGATTTCTAATGCGCAACTTAGGTTGGCAGGACAAAGTTTGACTCCCTTTTTATGAAAAATTCCTAACTAATCACAATCGCTAACTTTTGCTTGTCTAAGTTTTCGTCGCTAATGTCCACATAAAATCCAAATTTCTAAATTTTAAAACCTTTTTTCTTATAGACATCCGAAAAAATACTACATTTAGCTTTCTTGATCATGTCTTTAAACTCCACGGAAATTATTTGCAATATCACATATAAATTTGAGAATAGATATAATAGAGTTGCATGATGGATCTTTCCTAAAATTTAAAAGTTATAAATCTGGTTATAATCAAATAATTTATATACAGATTTTTTAAGCCTTTGTGCTTTCAAACTGTTTCACCTGAACCAATCATAGTTCGGTATTGAGATTGGGGAAGACAACAGCCCAATAGAAAAGGACAAAGAATAGGAATAAGATGTATGTTTATTCAGAATAGCACAATTAATATACTGTATTGGGAAGCCACTAGTCCACCAAGGGGTGGCAATGCGGCAGGATCCAAATAGAATGTGAGTCATATGTATCTTAGTTGAGGGATCAGCGCATATAATTGGCAGTACTCTTATCTAGAAGATATTGCCTGTAATTTGACATTGGCAGCAGGATGCCCAATGACGTTAGATATGTCATGGGGTGCCTCTATGAGTACCCCTGTGTATTTTAAGATACATTGGCGGGTGGGGAGTCAATCTTGGTTGCAACAAAACCTTGGTTCCTCATACCTTTCTTTTTTATGATTTGGAGATTATTGTTTCTCATTTAAGTAATATTCAAATATAATGAAAAGCTCATTGATATATCAGAAAAATCTTATTGGCTTCCTGGCATTGAAGAATTAGCACTGTTCAAAGCTTTCTAGATATTAGCAAAGCCCAAAATAGTTTCATATGCACCACCTTCTGCAAAACCATTTCCTCTTGCTATTGTCAGGTTATTTTTCCAAGATGCACTAAGCACAACTCAGGCCATTCCTAACTCTACTCCAAGATGCCATGGGGATAGCCCATGCCCTTAATGAGAGGTATATCCATTTGCCTCACTAACCTCAGGTCACCTCCAAGTAGTGAGCTATGATTTTCACAACACCAAATATAAATGATAATCCCATATTCACATTCAAAATAAACTTGTGAATACATCCCAGGCTGTCTTTACCAAATGCAATTTTATAAACAAATGTGATCAGAGAACCTAGTCAGGGGCTATCATGATGAGGATAGTAATACCAGAAACTCATTCCATTCCCCTTTCATATTTGACTATGATATATTGCCTTATTGTTTATAGATGGTTTATCTCTTTACAAACATTCCTTGACTTCTAATATTTAAAGAAGTCACAATATTAGTTAATTACTGCTGTAATTGTGCTGTTTTAGCAGAGTTACACAAGGAAAAATGTTTAGAAACTAGATAATTATCTTTATTGGAATATTGTGATTATAAAGCTATGATGAATTGTTTAGGAGAAACAAAGTTCTTGCTGATTAATCATTTGGATGTGCAGGGTGCGGCTTGATTCTACTAATGAGTTAAGCACTAAATTCAGTTGTCATTGGATTAAGATTGTTATTGGTTCTTGTTTCCTTGTTTGGTAATTCAGATTGACTTCTGCATTTGGCTTCAAGTGCTGGGGTAGTCAAGTGGTATAGGGTCACTTGTGTGAAACTTTGCTGGGGTCGACCCTGCAGTTTTGACATTACTTAGTTAGATTTTCTATTATTTTAAACAAACTTTTATTCCTTTTCCCAAAGTGAGTCCTGATTTAGCCTTTTTTCAGCTTAAACTTTATCCAAAACATTACAAGTGGGTTTTATTTTACCTAAAGTCATATGTCAAGCATTTATAGGCTTAAAAAGCTACTAAATTTTATTCATAAGTCCAAATTTTACTTGATTTTATTGCTTGTGATGTAATATGTGCAACTATTTCCAATGAACTTGTTGCACAATGAGTAACTCATAAGTAATTTTATTAGGGCATCCCAGGTTTTTTCAGCCCACACTTTTATATTAAACTGGCATGCTGCACTATTCAAGGGCATCCAATGAGGGAATAGTAAACAAACTGTGAGTTTCTTGAGGAGCATCAGACCAAATTGGGAAGAGGGGTTCAACATCTTGGCTCCTGTATAAGTGTAACAGAATATCAAAATTAAAATTTGATAAGGAGCGCCTTTTGGGGAAGCTTCAAATATGGAATTAAGAGAGAGGAGAAGCATCTTTTATTGGATAATATTTTAGACTTATATAGATTGGGCTGTAGCAAAGATTTAGTTGGATTGAACCTAGGGGTTGGACTTGTGCGGGATGAGTTTGAGCCACTGGATACTTGGATTGTCATATGATATTGCTTGGTTACCATTCTTGGTATGTCAAACGGTATATTGGAATGGCACCAAATCAGGCAATGACTGGATGTTAAGTAGGTTGGCAGTAGCCAGAATGCTTGTACATCCAGACCCTTGACACCCCCTTAAGGGGTTACTCTGGTGCATCAGGAGGGGGCTTTGTTTTCACGGCTGCCGCCTGATGCTCCTGGAGCTGTTTACTAGTTGGAACCAGTCTGGTTGAGTGTTCTCCTTTACTAAGGCGGAGACAGGTTCTGTGGTATTTCTTGACAATTGGGGGTTTGGCACCTTGGAATTTTACTAGATAGGTGTTGTGACCTGGTCTGTACTTGATGATTCTTCCTGGTCCCCTGTGTACTGAGTCTAGTTTCTTTCTGTTGCCAGCTAGAACCCAGACGGGGGAGTCTGTCAGAATACCAAGAGTACTGTAGGACTCCAGTAGGTGAGGGAGGAGTTGAAGCAGGTACTGACATGGCCCACCAGATGATGGGACCTAACTTTACCAGGTAGAAAAGGGCCTTCCCAGCCACAGCCCAAGGCCCGGTCGCTGGCAAGGCAGAGTCAATCAATCCTGTGAGCGCCAGGTAAAGCACCCCCAGGAATTGACTGTTCTGGCCAGTGGTGTCAGAAGTGGGTGGGGCAGAGATGGTCAGTTTGGGTGTCAGGGGTGGCTCCATGGGAACCAGGTAGGCATCAGGATTGTTGTACTTCCCGTTGAAGATCAGAGGGTAGATGATGATTGCTTTGCCGTCAGAGACAATTTGATAGGGTTCCTTGGGTGCGTTTGGGTGGGTGTACCACTGCAAGTCTTCCAAGGTCCAGGTTTTGTGGTCAAGATTTGGGGGGGTATTCAGTGAAATGTTCAGGGTCAAATGGAGCATTGGGCAGACAGTAGTAGTCAAAGGCTTTGGGTTTGTCAACTGAAGTCTGACTATCTATCCCAGTAGATGGGTACTGGCGCTTGGGTGTATGCAGATGAAAGAGTATCAAAAATATGTAGGGAAACAAATTGGTGAACCAAAGGTTCATAACAAATTTATTAGTAAGGATGACAATATAGAACTTTTTCAGGTGCTTCTGGTTTATATATTTTGTTACAAAAGTAACAGTTTCAAGGCCCCAGGCGGGAATTGAACCCGCTCCTAGCCACCAGTGTAAGAGAGGGGGGCTAAACTAACTAAGTTTGGCTCCCATCCTGGTGCAATATACCACCAGGATACCACCCAGTGGAGAACTGGGACGGCCACTTGGAGGGGGGGGCCACAGGGATAATGCAGGGGATAGTTGAGGGAAGTAGGCGTTCAATCCCATCAACACCAGCCCAGTGAGTAACCAGGGTGTACAAGTGGGAGCAAGAGGGGACGTCACGGGGGCCTGGAGGGGCACCTGGTTGCGCTTCTCAGGACTGGGCATGGGTGACACCAACTTCTCCCTAACCACAGAAGCGGGCTGAGTGAAACCAGCGGCCCCCAGATCCAGGTTATCATAAGTCAAACTCTTTATCACTGCCTCCCCAGAGAACAGGAGACCACTAGGGAGATCCAGAAGGCAAGACAGATTATCACCCATGAGACAAGTAGAAGAGGAAATCTTGGTCCACAACTCTGGTGAAGTTGACCACAGAAGCAGTAAAAACCAGGCCACAGAAAACACCACAAATTTGAGAGCTGGAAGTATCATGGCTGCGCTCTCTGCAAAATTTCAAATATGTGGGCCAGATTTTTAGGGTAATAAACAATAGTTTTGGTGAAACAAAGGGGACCCACAAACAGAAGCAGGAAAAATGGGGCCAGGAGAGCACGTGGAAGACTTGGCAGTGGTCTCAGGTGACTTTAAAAATGAATATAATCAAAGTTGGGTTCAAAATCAAGTAAATTAAAGAAAATTCAAATAAAAGTAAGTCTTTATATTGAAAATTAATTAAAGTTTTAGGATTCAAAGCTGCCTTTCAAAAGCAAAAGCAAGAAGAGCAAAGACTATACATCCAAACTTCTTCTAAAGAGCCCAGGGATGATGCCGGGTTCAAAGCGGTTAGGCACAAGGTAAACTTAGACAAAAATTCTAACACTTTTAATATTCAAACTATAGGGAGTCAAAACAAAGTTTCAAGCCCCCCACCAAAATTCAAAAAAGTGCAGCAAAGTTCCAAAGTTTAGTAAAATTGAGAATATACAAGCAGGGGACTGAAAGTCTCCTTGCTGTGTAAAAAAGGGAGTGTGCTGCAGGGGAAAGTCACATGACTTCAGGATTCAAGTCTGATTGGGTGGGGGAGAAATTTTTAGGTCAGAGTTGGGGAGGCTGGAGGGTTTCAACTTAATTTCCGCGGTGCTCCAGATTGGCTGGAGGGGTTTTCAAGCACTTGGAATTCACTTGAGCTTTTGGATGTCAATGTGGCAGGGCCCAATTGGCTGGATCTTATAGTTTTCAATAATGGTCAACACCAGGCCAGCAAGAAGTCTAAATTTACCAGGGTTTCTTCCAAGGAAGGAACGGTGGGAGCTGTAGAATTTGAAGGGTATGCCAATACAAATCTTTTGTCTACAGTGTGAGCTAAATCTTTTAACAAGTTGAGTGGTTTAGCTAGACTATGAGTGGATTTCTTTGTACGACAGGGGAATATATTTCTATCCAAGGCCAAAGGGGGCAGTGAATTTACAACCAGGTGGGGCTAGCGGGCGGGGGAGATTTGCCCGCACATGGATTTTTGCTTATCAAAGTGAATCCAGGTGAAGGAATCATTCCTGCCCTGGTGGTAGCTGAGGGGCCCGCTTTGGACCCCAAAAGCTACGCCCAAGCCTCAGTGGGTTTGGCTGGGCCTAGGCAGGCTATTTTTAGCTGCCCAGTAAACTCAGATCAAGCCCACCCTCCATTAGGTAATTTGGGGTCCCCAATTGGGGCCCCTTTTTTAATCAAGTTCTTTGGGCTCAAGAGAGCCTGTCAAGCCAGTCCAAAAATGGTGATCAAATTGGAAAAACCCCCATGATCCCAGAAGCCAAACCTGCTAGAACCAATGGCCAGCTAAGCCAAGATGGACCACCAAAAAGCCAAACAACTGTTCCTGAAAACCCCAAAAATGACCATGAAGCAGCCAATCAAACAGCAGAACCTGAGATGCCAAGCCTTGCCAGACAGATAGCACCAGAAAAATGCCCAGAGGCACTTGCATTTGAGTAATTATATAAACCAGAAGAACCTGAAAAAGTTCTATATCATCATCCTTACCAATAAAGTTGTTATGAACCTTTGGTTCACCAATCTGTTTCCATGCCTATTTTTGATACTCTTCCATCTGCATACACCCAAGCGTCAGTACCCATCTACTGGGATAGATAGTCAGACTCCAGTTGATAAAACCAAAGCCTTTGACTACTAATGTCCGCCCAACGTTCCATTTGGCCCTGTGCATTTCACTGAGTATCCGGCCAATCCTGACCATGAACCCTGGACATTAGAAGACTTGCAGTGTTACACCTGTCCAAACGCTCCCAAGGAACCCTACCAAATTGTTTGTGACAGCAAAGCAATCACCATCTACCCTTTGATCTTCAACGGGAAGTACAACAATCCTGCTGCCTACTTGGTCCCCATGGAACCGCCCCCAACGCTCAAACCAACCTTCTCAACCCCCCCCCACTTCTGATAACACTGGCCAGAGTAGTCAATTCCTATGAGTGCTTTACCTTGCACTCACGGGATTGATTGACTCTGCCTTGCCAGCGGCTGGACCTTGGGCTGTGGCTGGGAAGGCCCTTTCCTACCTAGTAAAGTTAGGTCCCATCATCTGGTGGGCCATGCCAGTACCTGCTTTGACTCCTCCCTCACCTGCTGGAGCTCCATGGTACTCCTGGTATCCTGACATATTTACTCACATGCAAGTGCCTCTGGGCATTCTTCTGGTGCTATCTGTGTGGCAAAGCTTGACATCTCAGGTTCTGCTGTTTAGTTGGCTGATTCATGGTCATTTTTGGGGTTTTCAGGAACAGTTGTTTGGCTTTTTGGTAGTCCATCTTGACTTGGCTGGCCATTGGTTCTAGCAGGTTTGGCTTCTGGGATCATGGGGGTTTTCTCAATCTGATCACCTTTTTTGGGCTGGCTTGACAGGCTTTCCTGAGGCCAAGGAACTTGATTAAAAAAGGGTCCTCAATTGGGGACCCCAAATTACTTAATGGAGGGTGGGCTTGAACTGGGTTTACTGGACAGCTAAAAATAGCCTGCCCAGGCCCAGCCAAACCCACCCAGGCTTGGGTGTAGTTTTCTGGGGCCCAGAATGGGCCCCACAGCTACTTCCAGGGCAGGAATGGTTCCCACACCTGGATTTGCTTCAAAAAGCAAAAATCCAGGTGCAGGTGAATCTCCCCTGCTACTAGCCCTGCCTGGTGGCTAGGAGCAGGTTTGATTCCCGCCCAGGGCATTGGCATTGTTACTTTTGTAACACTATCCCCTTCTAAAAAAGACTTGGCTTTCTTCTTCTCCCAATATTGGCAGATGGCATCAGCTGCGTTGGTAAGATTGTCACCTGATTCCCAGGTACTTTCCTCAGGCAGGTATCCTAGCCACTTGATATAGTACTGTAGCTTGCAGTAGTGGGTGCGGTTGCCGTGTATATACTCTACTTTATGTTTAAGGGATCTCCCTACCAGGATGGGTGGAGGGACAGTCTTCAGTTTCTGGTGGGGTAGGGAAGTTCTGTCCTTTTTGAACAGCAATGATTGGTGTAATACATCATGTATTTTCCAGGTGTCTGGTAACTTCAAACTGTATGCTACTTTGCCTACTTGGCCTGTGATTTTGTAGGGCCCGCTTCTTTGATGAGCTAAATTCCAGCATGGGACATTTAGGGGTATGTTCCTTGAGTCTAGATAGACCTTGTCCCCAATCTCTAGATGCTTTCCAGGGGTTTACTTTCTGTCAGCAAAGGCTTTGTAGGTCTTTACTGTGCAGGTTAGGTTTTGGGAGCAGGTCATCTGGGCTTAATGGATGTGTTCCATCCAGGTCCTACCTGCTTTGTTAGACTCCTGGTTTCCAATCTTGGGGTTCCAATTGGGGTCAAATCCATAATTGGCTTTAAAAAAGAGACATCCCAGTGGACACATGGTTTTTGCTATTGTACGCGTACTGGGCTATGGATAATAGGTCTGCCCAGTTGTCTTGATTGGTGTTTGCGTAGCATCAGAGGTACTGTTCCAAAATCTGGTTTACCTGTTTGGTTTGGCTGTCAGTCTGGGGGTGATAGGAAGTGGACACACATCTTTTGATTCCTAGGTCTTTCATCACTTTTGCCCAATAATGAGATGTGAACTGTGGTCCTCGGTCTGTCACTATTTCTTCTGGGGTTCTGTGTTGGGTGAGTATTTGGTCATGAAAGTGATGAATGGTTTCAGCAGTAGTGCAATGAGTAGTGGTGGGGACAAAGTAGGCCATTTTAGTGAAAGAGTCAACCATCACTAGAATTGTGTTATAGTCTTTGGAGGGTGGGAGTTCAACTATGTAGTCCATGGATACCAATTTCCAGGGGCCTGAAGGGATATAGGGGGTGGAGGAGGCCTTCTGGTTTAGAGCATTTTGTTTTGGTGCGCCCACATGTCTCACAGCCCTCAATGTAGTTGATAACATCTGTGTCTATCTTGGGCCACAGGTAATTCCTTTTGATGCTTTGAAGGGTTTTGTGGCGGCCTGGGTGGCCGGCTAGTTCTGAGTTGTGATAGTCCTTTAGGACAGAAACCTGAGCCAATCCTTCCAGTGCGTAGATTCTTCCTTGGAACAGTAGGGTGGTTCCTTTTAGTGAGTAGCCTCTTTTGTACAGGGGGCTGTTTAGTTGTGTTGATAGTTATGAAACCATGGTCTTGGTAACAGGGTCCTTTGCCTGGGCTTCTAATACGTCCAATTTCTTAGCAACAATTTTCAGGTAGTTTAGCTGTATTATTCCACTGGTTGTATCCAACAAGGTATGGGTGTTGTGATCTCTCAACTTGGTGGATGACAGGATCAGGTTGGCCCTTCTGCTTAGGGCATCTGGGACAATGTTTACTTTTCCGGGTTTATAGTCAATTTCTAGTACATAGTCCGCCAGTTCTAGAGCCCAACTTGCTTGTTGTTGGTTAAGCTGGCATGGTTTGAAGAAGTAAACTAAGTTTTTGTGATCTATTAGGATCTTTACTGGGTTCTCAGTGCTGCATAGGTATCTGCACCAGTGCTTCAGGATCTTCATTATAGCTAGCATTTCTTTATTGTATATAGGATAATTTCCTTTGGCAGGGATCATCTTTTTGGAGTAATATGCTACAGATGTAGCATACCATCCCCTCCTGAATAAGCACCCCTCCCAGGGCAAAGTCAGAAGCGTCGGCTTCCAGGATGAACAGCTTTGTGTGATCAGGTATGGCCAACACAGGCGCAGAGGTGAAGGCCAACTTCAGGGCATCAAAGGCAACAACACAGTCAGGGGTCCACTCAAACTGGACTTTGTCTGAGCAAAGGCAGATCAGGGAAGAATAATCTGGGAATTTTTTTATGAAATATCTACAGTAGTTTGCTAGCCCCAAGAAACTCCTAACATCTTTCCAACAGGTTGGGATGGGCCAAGCTGTGACCACGTCCACTTTATCTTGGGCCATGGCAAATCCACCAGTTTGTACTACGTAGCCCAAGAATTCTACCTCAGGCTGAAAGAACTCACACTTCTTGAGTTTGACGTGGAGGTTGGCTTCTGCTAGTTTCTCTAATATGAGGTCCAGGTGGCGGAGGTGGTCTTCATGTGTTTTGCTATATATCAGGATGTTATCAAGGTATGCCATACAGAATTGGTCAAGGTATTCTCCAAGGACCAAGTTAATCATCCTCTGGAAAGTGCTAGGAGCGTTGCATAGCCCAAAGGGCATGACCAGGTATTCATAGAGTCCATATCAAGTTTTGAAAGCTGTTTTGTATTTGTCACCTTCTTTGATTCAGATTTGGTTAAAGGTGTCTCAGATGTCAATCTTAGAGTATACTTGTGCCCCAGTCAAGACATCACATAGATCATTGGCATTAGGTATGGGGTATTGGTTTTTTACTAGATTTTGTTCAGCTTCTGTTAGTTTACACAAGGTCTCATTCCCCCATCTTTCTTTCCCACAAATAGTAAGGGGGAAGAGCATGGGGCCTTTGAGACTTGGATAAATCCTTTTTTGGTCATGTCTTCAATGTACGCTTTCAAGGCCACCTGCTCTTTGTGGTTGTAACTATAGATGGGGCCGTGGCTGGGTTGTGTATCAGGGAGTAAGTCAATGGTGTGGTTGTAGATAGAGTTTTCAGGTAGTTGCTGCCTCTTTGCTGAAGACACCGGCCCATTTCTTGGGGGCAGCTTCCCAGAGCAAGGGTCCAATCACATGGTCATGAGTTTGGTGGGGGGTACTACGTGCAGGATTGGCTGAATGGATACAGTGTCAAGGTTAAGTCCCTTTCCTAGGGTTACAGTTTGGTCACAATAGTTCAGGATTGCACCACGCTTGTCAGCCCAGGAGTCTCCAAGAATCAATGGATGTGGTAAACCTCTCAACAGGATAACAGATGAGGGATAAGTGTTTTGCCCAATCTTTAGCTCAAGGTGTTGGTTACATTCTTGGCCAATATCAGTTGAACCGTTTCCCATAGTGACTTGGAATTGAGTATCTGAGGGGGTGAGTCCTAGCTTGGATGCCTATGCGGGGTCAATGAAACTTTCATCAGCCCCTGTGTCTAAGAAAGCCTTTTTGTGGAATAATTTATCTCCTACTTCTAGGATCACTGTGATATAATTATAAGACTGGGAGGTAGTGTTTAATTGTGCAAGGGAGCCTGAAGTTTGGTTTCTTCTAAGACAGGCCCTGGTCTGGTACCCTGCTTCATGGCAGTGGAAACACAACCTGTCTCTGTAATGTTGTTGCAACTCCTCGGGTGTCATGGCTGGTCTGGCCGCTGTGGGGCTTCTGGCCACTTGGGGTTCATGGGGGGGTGGTTCTGTGGTTTTCTTGGCTTAAGCTTAGTCCTCAGCAGAGCACAATCAGTTCTTCTAACCCAATTGTGGAGTGGTGGTGCTTGAGGAGGTCCTTTAACCCTGGGTTCACGCCTTTTCTGAATAGGATGGTGGCCAATTTGTTGTCCAGCATTGCACAGGTCTGTAGTTTGGTGAACTCTTCTACATAGGTCTGTAGCGGGCAGCTGTTTTGCTTGAACTCCAACAGAGTCATAAAGACAAAGTGTCAGGTATTCTGGTCCTCTCCTGTGGTCATTAGTTCAGCCTCAAATTGAGCATAGTCTAAGCAAAACTCTATGTTGTTGGTGGTGGCCTTGCCAAACCAGTCTAGGGCAACTCCTGTTAGCATGGATACTACTCCCAAGACTTTGACTGTGTTGTTGGGATAGGCAGCAGCATTGGCTAGGAAGTGCAGTTGTAGTACCGGCATGGCTCTTCTAGCTTCCTCTAAGCTGAGCTTGCCCATCTGGGACATGGTCATGTTAGAGGTGGTTTGGTTCATAATAATATTCTGTACTTGGGAGGGGGCTGCTGCGGTTGGGTCTTTGCTCTCTAGAGCATCCTTGGAATCATCCAAGGTCCTGGTTGTTCTCTTCCACATGGGGGAGATTTGGTATGATAGCCACAAATTTCAGTAATAAGTGATAATCATAAAAACAAACATACAAGTAGCCCTAGTGCTAATAATATCTTGGGGCCCAGGTTACCAAGTTTAGGGTGGATTGTCATAATTTCAGGATGCCAGGGGTACCGTGGAGCTCCAGCAGGTGAGGGAGGAGAGAAGCAGATACTGGAATGGCCTACCAGATGATGGGACCTAACTTTACCAAGTAGGAAAGGGTCTTCCCAGCCACAGCCCAAGGCCCGGCTGCTGGCAAGGCAGAGTCAATCAATCCTGTGAGCGCCAGGTAAAGCACTCCCAGGAATTGACTACTCTGCAAAGTGGCATCAGAAGTAGGGGGGTTGAGATGGTTGGTTTGGGTGTCAGGGGCGGTTCCATGGGGACCAAGTAGGCAGCAGAATTGTTGTACTTCCTGTTGAAGATCAAAGGGTAGATGGTGATTGCTTTGTTGTCACAGACAACTTGATAGGGTTCCTTGGGGGTGTTTGGGCAGGTGTACCACTGCAAGTCTTCCAATGTCCAGGGTTTGTGATCAGGATTGGCGGGATACTCAATGAAATGCACAGGGCCAAATGGAGCGTTGGGTGGGCGGTAGTAGTCAAAGGCTTTGGTTTTATCAACTGGAGTCTGACTATCTATCCCAGTAGAGGGGTAATGACGCTTGGGTGTATGCAGATGGAAGAGTATCAAAAATAGGTATGGAAACAGATTGGTGAACCAAAGGTTCATAAAAACTTTATTGATAAGGATGAAAATACAAAACTTTTCAGGTGCTTCTGGTTTACATACTTACTCAAATGCAAGTGCCTCTGGACATTCTTCTGGTGCTATCTGTCTGGCAAGGCTTGGCATTTCAGGTTCTGCTGTTTGGGTGGCTGCTTCATGGTCATTTTTGGGGTTTTCAGGAACAGTTGTTTGGCTTTTTGGTGGTCCATCTTGACTTGGCTGGCCATTGGTTCTAGCAGGTTTGGCTTCTGGGGTCATGGGGGTTTTCCCAATCTGATCACCTTTTTTGGGCTGGCTTGACAGGCTTTCCTGAGGCCAAGGAACTTGATTAAAAAAGGGTCCTCAATTGGGGACCATAAATTTCTTAATGAAGGGTGGGCTTGATCTGGGTTTACTGGGCAGCTAAAATTAGCCTTCCCAGGCCCAGCTAAACCCACCAAGGCTTGGGCGTAGCTTATGGGGCCCAGAATGGGCCCTACAGCTTCTGCCAGGGCAGAAATGGTTCCTGCACTGTGATTTGCTTCAAAAAAAATCCAGGTGTGGGCAAATCTCCCCCGCCCACTAGCCCCTCCTGGTGGCTAGGAGCGGGTTCAATTCCTGCCCAGGGCATTGACATTGTTACTTTTGTAACAGAGTTGATGGGAAATGGTTCTTCTGTGGAGGTTACCTTATGTGTTTTGAGCCTCTTTATTTCTGCTATTTTAGCTTTGAGGTGTATGTGTTGTAGATTTGGTACTTGTTCTACTGTGGGGGGTTTCCTTGGGGGGATCTTTATGTATGGCTGCTTGTTGCGGGTAATTATTTCTGGTTTGTATCTGTAGGTTAGCTCAAACAGTGAATAGCCTGTCCCTTGATTAGTGCGGACCTGGGATACTAGTAATGCATGTTTCATGTATAGTGGCCATGTGTCTTTAGCTTTGTCATCCATTATTTTCTCTAGGGTCCTGATAAGGCTGCTGTTTAGGCGTTCCACTCTACTGTTGGCCTGTGTGAGAGGTTGTGGAATATTTAATGTTTTTGAATTTTAAGTTGTTGTTTACTACATGACCTGATAACTTGGTTGCTCCATCAGTTATGATGTAGTCTGGGGTGCCATAGTTGGATATGCTTGCTTTGTTAATGAATTGGTTTATGGTTTCTGCTTTAAGGTCCTTTGTTACCCATCAGATGGACCAGCGTGTGGAAAAGTTGATAGCTACAATTAAGAAATGTTGGTTTGTTTTTGTTTCTGAGAAGGGGCCCACTACGTCTGGCCCCCAAACCTTGAATGGTTCAGGGTCCGGTACTGGGTTGACTGTTGGCTTGGGAGCCTTTGTGCTGGTGTTTTCTTGCACACTGTGCACTTTTTCAGAACATCAACTATATCCTATTTGAGGTTGGGCCACCATAATATCTCTTTTAATGTGAGGTATAGGTTGTTAGCCTTTTTATGTCCTAGTAGGCAGTGATGTCTTAATATGGTGACAACTCTTTGTGCAAGTGGATGTACGGTACATGTTTGTTGTTAATAATCTGGTATACAGTGCCATTTGATACATGGACATACTTTTTGTCCTCTTTAATGTATCATGGGTCAGTTGATGTGTTGTGGGGTCTTTCCCTTTGGTTTTATACTCATTGTTGTATAGCTTTGGCCATTTAGGGTCCAGGTGGTCAGGATAATCCTCTCTAGGCTGACATAGTCTAGAGAAAACATCAGCCGTGACCAGCTCTTCCCCCTTTTTGTATAGGATGTCTAAGTTAAGCTGTTCCAGCAAGGACATCCATTTGGCTTGTTGCTGTGCTAGTGCGTTCTGAGTTTTGAAATAGATTAAGGATTTATGGTCAGTTAGTACTCAGACGTTTAAATGTCCTTCTAAGTAACATCTCCCTTTATTGCATGTGTGATATATTGCAAGCAATTCCTTTTTGTGTATTGGGTATCTCTGCTCAGTGTTGGTCAGTTTTCTGCTTTCATAACATACTAACAGGAAATCTTGCTGCCCTGGCTGGCAGATGCGCAGGACTGCGCCAATGACGGTGTCACTGGCATCTGACTCAAGCTCATAGCATCCGTTGTTTTTAGGGTATTGCAAGATTGGTGCTTTGATCAAAGCCTGTTTTAATAATTGGAAATTATTGTCGCATTCTAGTGTCCAGATGAATTTCTTTTTGGCATTACCCTTGGTTAAGTCATTGATTGGTGCAGTTAGTTTCCTGCAGTCTTTGATATATTTCCTTAGGTAAGCTACAATAACAAGAAACCATCTAACTTGTTTAACAGAGGTTGGGCGTTGCATGTTATTTATGACTTTTATTTTTGTCTGGATTTGCTTTGATGCCACTGTCAGAGACAATGCGGCCCAAGAATAGGAGTTCCTTTTCCATAAATTGGCACTTACTTGGTTTTGCATAAAGTTTGTGCTTTGCAAGTCAATTGAGTGTCTTGCAGACATGCGTGACATGTTCCTCTTTTGTTTTTGAGAATATAATGATATTGTCAAGGTAGCATAATGTATTTGAGAGGCTATTTAGTGCTTTGTTCATCATGGTGACAAACATTGCGGGAAAGTTGGTCATCTCAAAGTTCATTCCCCTACACCAAAGGATCCAAATTGTGTACAGAACGCAGTCTTTGGTATGTCCTTTTCCTTTACTTCAACTTGGTTGTAACCTGAGGTGAGGTCAATTTTGGAGAAAAATTTGGCTCCTGAGAGTCTTGTAAACAGATCCTCTATAAGTGAAAGAGGGTATTTATTCTTTACTGTGCTTGCATTTAGTGCTCTTTGGTCAGTTACTAGATGCAGAGTGCTGTTCTTTTTCTTTACAAAGAACACTGCTGCCCCCATTGGGATTCAGACAGGCAAATGAATCCTTTTGCTAGATTGTCCTCAATGTGTGTTTTGAGGGTTTGGGTCTCCATGGGGGAGAGTCTGTAGAGGGGTGCAGATTTAGGCATGACTTTACATAAGTCACTGCCATGTTTGACCTCTTGTTTGGGGGGTAACTCTGTTAGTTCTTCCTTGAATACATGAACCTATTTGATTTAGGAGTGCCGCAAGTTCTGGGCATTAGATCTTGGGTGTTTGCATGTTATTGAATTTGGTGTACCTCATTATGTGGAGGGTACTATTTTTGGTCAGATGTTCTGAGTCATCTTGGTTTATGACCTGGACAAATACTATGTCTCTCAGAATGAGGTCATTGGGTTCTTTGAGGATATTAAAATTGACTCCATTGTGTTTGCTGGTCATGGTTTTTATTTTCCAACATACGCTGGGGTTCACTCAGGTGAACCAGTCCATGCCTGCTACAATGTTGTAGTTTATGTTGTTCATTAAAAGTCCTTTGATGGAGGTTTGTATGCCTTGGATGTCAATTATGAAGGGAGTTGTTTTGCCTTTGAGTAGAACCTTTGATTTATCTGCCATTCTGGTGTATTTGAAGTTGGATTTGACAACTGGTACTTTGTATTTGGTTACAAAAGGTTTGCTAGCCATAGTGTGTTGTACACCAGAGTCAAATAAAATTTTATGTGTATGAGATTTGTAAGTGCATGGGTAGACAAGAAGTTGTGAGCAATCTTTAATTTTTAAGTTCATAAAAATGGAGGACTGCGGGACACAAGGAATGGGAGTAGCAAAGTTTGTGCCTTGGTACAATTTCTTGTCAAGTTGGGGGGGACAGGGGAACTTAAGCCTGTTCCCCCTCTTCTTTTCCCTTTTCCTCTGTTTTGAGACCTTTGAGGTCAGAGAATGTAGGGTCAGATTCATAGCGGGTTGCTACTTTGGAATTGTTAACTTTGGCAGTGTCCTCTTTCTTGGGATGTGAGTGGTTTGCGCTTTGGCTGTGATTGCCATTGTTTTATTTAGAGTTGCTGTTGCTATGAAGTTATTCTGGCGTTTATTGTCATTGGAGTTTTTTCTGCCATTGCCATTTGAGGAGCAATTTCTGTTGCGTGCAGCATATTCCATGTTGTGTGTTTTTCTGCGCGCTTGGCTTCTGCAATGAGCGTGGGCATGGTGGTGTTGGCCTCTGGAAAAATGAGGGCATCAAAAGAGGGTTTCATTCTGTTGATGAATGATGCTCTTGTGTGCAAGTTGTCAGCTTGTTCTGGGTTTTGGATCTTGCGGTGTATCTCTTCAAATTCATTGGCGTAAGCTGTGATAGTGGTCTTCTGAGGAAGATTGCTGAGCTGTATTGCAATGTCTTGGAGGGATTTGGTGACGCAGAAATTGTGAGTGATGTCTGGTTTGAACTCTTTCCAGTTGTCAAGATGGTTGTCAGTTTGTGAGCCAACCCAGGTGGCAAACCAGTTAGCTGCGGCCTTGTACAGGTGCTTGCTGGCTTCCTGGACCCATTTCTCATGGGGGATGCGGCTGGCGTGGAGTTTAGCGGCTGAGTGGTCTAGCCAGTTGATGACATTTTCTTTGTTTTTATCAAAGAACTTGTTGATACCAATGTATTTGGTGTTAGTAACTTCACCTGTGATAGGTGGTTGTGCGTTTGTTTGTGGTTGAAGAGAGTGCCTGTATTGAATTATCTTGGCGCATGTTTTGGGCATGACCAGACCTTCAAATACAGTGTACCCACTAGGTATATATTTGTTGATTTGTGGGCGCAGAAGTAAGTTTTCCAGGTCTCCTGGGATGTGGCCTGATTGAGTACATGAGCAAAGGTGGGCAGGTTTTGGTCAGTCATTTTCTCTTACATGGGTGTGGTCAAAAAACTGTAGCTGCTACCAGTGATAAGGAGCACCTTTTGGGGAAGCTTCAAATATGGAATTGAGAGAGAAGAGAAGTATCTTTTATTGGATAATATTTTAGACTTATATAGATTGGGCTGTGGCGGAGATTTAGTGGGATTGAACCTAGGGGTTGGCCATGTGCGGGATGGGTTTGAGCCACTGGATACTTGGATTGTCATGTGATATTTCTTGGTTATCATTTTTGGTATGTCAAATGGTATATTGGAAGGGCACCAAATTGGGCAATGACTGGATGTTAAGTAGTTTGGTGGTAGCGCAAATGCTTGTACATCCAGACACTTGGCAAATTGTTAATGAAAAAATAATTTTAAGGGAAAATAGGGAGAATCAAATTCAGAGGGGGCCATATAAAGGGCAGGCCACAAAACTGCCAAGTAGCTAGCAGTAGGCTGAACCATGTCATAGTAAAAATTGTCAAACACAGGGTTAAACAAGCTCAAAAGTTCAAGATTTCTTTAGAGAAAAATTCTTTACTAAATAGTAAATAACTATCTAAAAATTGTTTCTAGAGGGACATATGAAAATTTTTAAGGGAGTTTAGAATGAGGATATGGGATCTTTGTGGCTCCTGATTGATAGGCCCAAATATTTTCTGCAGCTGGGAAACTTACATTGGAATTCAAGTCTATGATGTCTTAATCCTGGGAGTTTTGTCAGCCAGGAGGTCAAGTGATACCATTACTAAACAGCAATTAATATGTGATTAATTTTTTATAATTGATTGGCACAAAGAAGTGGAAATTTGGATTTTCAAGGGGCATTTGAGAAACTCCTGATTTAACCCATTTTTTTGTCAATAGTGAGATTTAAATTGTCTAACATAGTCAAAGGTTTGAAAGAAGGTTTTTGTTAGTTTCTGGATTTACAGGGGTGCATTATTCCTATAATTTGATGTTCTACTGTAACATATATCAGAATTTTTTAAAAACTCTTCTTTCAGGATTAAATATAACACCAATTACTTTAAAATGATGAAAACTCTTTCAACCTGGACCAAAGATTCTTCTTAAAATGAGATAAATAGTTTGAAACTTTGGCAAACTAAATCTGCTGTCCCTAATAGCTGATTTAGACAACCTTGAGGGGCATAAAAGATATTTTTTCATAATCTTTCATAGCAGCAATAACTAAAATCAAAGCTTTCTCTCTCTTTTTATAAAAAAGCCTTAATACCAGATATATGTTCCCTATTTTATATATAACATTTTTATACTTGTTGTAATTTAAGGCTTACACAAGGCCTACAAGACAGAAACTTCAGCAGGATAGAGCCTGACCCTGCTGCCTTGGGGCTGGCTGACTATTAAGCAAAGACTTGAGATAGATATTTAGGAATATAGCTTTTTTATTAAGAATAGGAATGTGGAATTTATATAGTCACATTTTCTATCTTCATGATAAACAGATATTAACATGAACAGTCATTTGAACACTCAGAAAAGATTATATAAATCCTAGTATATCATAGAAAGAGCTACAGGAGTCGGTTGATTTTGGATAACTTTCAAAGTCAGGGCTGAGCCCCTAGTTTAAGATATATGATCTCAAAAGGCAGGCACTGGTTTAAATCTTGATAAGAGGAGCAGTGTATCATTATCCAGCAATAGTATCACAAACACTGCTGTATCTCTGAAATCACTGAATATTTTATCAAAGTAGAATAAGCCTTCCTAAGGTAGTTTTGAATGAAGCATGTGATGATGAAATAATATCAATATTCTGGAATAAGGGTTAAGAATATATTGAGAGCATTAATGGTACTGTATATATCAATTTGGTACTAAGTATATCATAGTGAGATATCTTAATATTGAAATTCATGGCAACATTGAATTAACTTTAATGGGCTCTAAATATTTAAATTTAAAATAAATATTAGATCTGGATTTTCAGCATCTGAGCCACATTTTGAAACTTTTAGGATATTCAAGCAACAGTTTTAAAACTTAAATCATGTCATATGTAAATCTTTGCAAATAATTTTCAAAAGGAATTGAAATGTTTTATTTGATAAATATTGTTCTATTACTGTGTATGTACTTGTGGTAAGTATGTGATATGTGAAAAACAAAATATTTATAAGATATTTTTTATTTGAAATAAGAAGCAAGCTTTATAAAGCTGAAAATATATCACATAGTGTTCATATAGATCACATAATTTTGAAATGGGGGACCTATTTGAAAAATTAAGAGATTGATCCAAGTAGAGCATCTGAATTTATATTTGGGGCCATCTTATGTCTGGCAGGCAAATTCATTACTTGTATAAATGATTTTCTAAGCTATAGAAGTAAAAAAATTATGTTATCTCTCCCTGGGGTCTGGAAAATTGAAGACTTGGGTGTAAAATCTATACATGATGAGGAACTTGAAAAGCAAGAGTTGGGGTACCTGGCTTAAGGAAAAGCCTGTGATATGGAAGGTTACAGGCCAGAATATCATCATAAACCTGATGAACTTGGATATAGGATTAAAGCACCCAAAAGAGCTACCCATATAACCCAAGAGGTATTATATGGTGATAAAAAAGTAGTACAGTTGTATAGTACAGATTTAATTATGGGTCTTGAAAATAAACATGGTCTTGGTTGGGACAGGAAAAAAATCATATTATAGTCTAGGGCTAATATGATAGTGTACATATTAAAAAGGGGCAGGATCTCTCATAAAGGAGGGGTGAAATTCTAGAAGCTTGATTTACTAATCTTTTGGAGGATGATATTAAGTTAATTAAAGCTTCTAGATTTATAGGGCTTAGGCTTAATGATATCACAAGGTCTATAATCTAGGAGTTTATTTATTTATGTTAAGTATAGAAAAATATATAATTGGGTGGCCCTAATATGATATTTGGCTGAAACATGGGTTTGAATCAATCTTAGAAATTATGGCAAATAAATTAGGTTCATGTTTCAGTCTTGGTTATCAGGATCACTCCTGAAATAGCTTTGAATGAGGATCAAAGAAAAAAATAAGCACATTCTAGTGCAAAAGGGGAGAATTTCAAAATGCCAGATTAATATAGCACTGCTTTATTAAGCATGATGTCATAGTTGCATAGATGATGTAATTTATGCAATCATATCAGCTACAAATCAATGAATGCCAATGTTTAAACGCACATTCAAGAGCTCTTGACAGTGCCTACAATTTATCTTAATGAATCAAGTCAGGTCAAAAAACAATCAAGAGCTAAATTGAGCAAAAGTGATCCCCTGCATGAACTTCTGCTGCATGAAATGATGTCACCCATTCAAGTGTATCTCAGAAAATAAGAAAGCAAATTGATTAATTAACCACTCATTTTAAAGGTCTTCATATTTTGAGCATTATTTAATAATGAATGAGTACCCATTAAGAGCCCACATTGCGCGTAAAACCAACAGGAACACAAGACCTTGTAATTAATGAACTGCAAGTTCATTGATGTACAATCCACCCAAGGTATTAACCAATCAGATAAGTCCCAGAATTTGGGTATAAAAATAGAATGCAGGTCATGAAGCCCTGAACAATTCAGGAATAACACCCAAACCTTGGCCACCAATCCTGGTACCAACTAATGAGGATCCGGGACCCAGACCACATGGTTGGGCCAGACTCTTGACAAACCCAACCACCTAGTCTAAAATTAGATCTTAAGGAAGAATTAGGCCCATTTCCCCCTCCTGATATTACTCTAGCCAAAATCCATTGGCCACAAACAGGAATTTTTAACTTAGCCACATATGGTAGGTGAACAAAGGTTTGAATCTATTCCAATTGCCTAACTTCAGTCTTCACCACCCAGACTTTTGAGATTCCCCTTTACCTACTTTTACTCTCACTTGCAAAACTTTTCAAAGTGGGAGATAAAATAAACACCCTTTTAATATTTGATAGTTTAAGCTATCATTGAAGTTCTACCCAAGCTTTCTATATATTTTCCTTAATCCATTGTATAAAGTAAGCTCTGCTGTATCTACAAAGCTGGTCTTTACATGGTTCTCTGGTTTGAATGTATGTATAAAGTCACTTCCCCTTTGGCATTAGAACAAACCATTTTTCATAGATGCACAAATAAAACCAACCAAAGACCAGCCAAGCCTTCAAATTACATGGCTGACTTGGTGCACACTGTTGATGAATGCTTTGTGTTGGCATACCCTTTTCAAGCCTCACCATTTATTCCTAGCCCCCCTGTTCAACGGTGAAAAAATCACTGATTAATTTGGATTTTTATTTGGCCTGGTGTTATCTCTTCATCAAGATCATTAGATTTGGCCAATCATGTGAGGACACATTGATTACTACAAATTTCAATGCCCCAGTCCCTGACCCTCTTCATTAATATTGCTTAGGCATCACTCAATCAGATTATTCTCAGGAAATTACTTTAAAACCTTCCAACCCCACTGATAATGGGTTGCAAAAATTATCTCCTAGCCAACCAGGGGGCTCCACAACTCCTGGTGCACCCACCCTTCCAAACTACCTCCCTTAAAATGGCAAGCAGGCCCATTTGGGTCCCTGCTTGTCCATTGTTACAAAGTAAAGTATTTTGCCTTTATTTCCATTGATTCTTGGACCCCAGCTTCTGGAGCTCTTTTTCTAAAAAAACATTAGTAAAAATTTGGGTTCCCTTATGTAAGAGATTCTATCCCTTACCCAAAATCAATACCAAGCCCTGGACCAATGGATATAACTAAGAAGACCAAAAGAGCGTTATTAAATGAAGAAAACAAAAGTAAAGGTTATGATTGGTTTATTAATCAAATTGGTTCAAAAACGCTTTTGAAAACAATTAATGAATGCATTAATAAAAATGAAACCAAAAACGGGTCCCAGAGCAAGAGCAAGTGCAAAAGCCCAAGAGATAAGATTAATATAAATTCTAAATCAATTTTGAAAAATCAGGCAATCAAGGATGAAAACAACTGTGGCACTGAAAGTGCATTTAAATTTAGCTCTGAAAAGATCAAACTACCCAATCAGACCCAAAAGAATTGCTCCAACTTGCAGCCACAATGTTCAGAAGAACCAACAAGCCAATTAGTCAAGCTAAACCACCCAAGCTTGAGAAGTGTTTCTCATCTGACTCCCAATAGCCAACAGAACCACAGTGTAGAAGAACACTGCACTGCAATAAGCCAAAATACTTCTTCTTCCTGCATTGCAGGCTGCAGCCTGCTGCAGGCCTGCAAGGCAATACTTTCTACCCTACACTTGCAGGATTGCCTGGTAAACTCTATGATCCATTCCCCAATTGACTTCAGTATTTAAACTGAATATTTTCCCTTGAGCTAATTGCTCCAACAATTTTTCTTATTCCTATCAAACCAGTAAATCTATATTTTTAACCTCTAAAACTTGATTAGTAGATTCAAAAGTTCCCCTTCCAACAAACATGAGGTTCATATTTCTTGTATGGATTTTTTGTGTGTTAATCAGTTATGGGCAAGCCAATATGAATTTCAAAACTCCGAAACCAACTCCCACCAATAAATCAGAAGACTCAATTTGGTATCACTTCAGACCACGTCGTTGCCATGCCCCATACGTAGAAACAGCCCAATTCCCACCTATCATCCACCCCAAGGCCCCCTGGTTGGTCTTGGGGTATACCAGTGTCTATTACCTTTTAAACCACTTCACTCCCTTTTGGGGAGATTCCACTTATTTGGTCACCTCCTACACATGTTAATGATAGGGATTCCAGTAGGGTCCACTCTAGTCAAATTCAACTTGGGAGCTCTCCTGCATTCAATTGGACAGAGACTTCCCAATGAGTGGATCCCTGACACCTTACCTTCTTTGCTCCCCTCTGGTTCTTCCCAGCGCTTCTGTTGCTCCTAAGACTTTTTTAGCGTTGTCAGGTGCTTATTTACCTGTTTAAACTTTTGTTTTTTAGTTTGAACTCAAAGTTCAGTTAGTTTTTATATATAAAAACTTGCTTTATTCTTGAATTTTATGTGTTTTTGCTTTACCTTTAAAAAGCATATATATCACTGTAAAAGACTCCCCTGGCCTATCTTGAAGCTGCCAATCCACCTGAAAGCCTTTCAGACTCCAAATATTTCTGTGGTGACCTCTGGTCAAGTAAATCTTATTTAGTTAATTTGCTGTGATCACTTCTACTTCCCCCAAATTTTCTGATGTGTAAGAAAATGCTGGTCCCCCTTGCAAAGTTTGTCATTTTTACTCTGGCTTCAACTTTGTTCCTAATCTGGTCCACCTCCACCAAGCTGTGGACTTGCATCTCCTCCTCAGCCTACTTGGCAGCTGAGGATCCTTCTTGCCTGCTGTACCTGCTAGAAGATCTTCCCAGGAAGACCAATGACCTGCTCTCTACAGGTAAAACCCTGGTTTGTAGTTTGACTTTGTGTGCTGTGGATTTGATTTATTGTTGCCCTTGTTTCATGTGTGGCTTTTGCATTACAGTGTGTGACTTCTGTGCACCCTGATTAAGACAGAAATATAATAGAAGTTTTGGATATGTGGGTTGATTTTTTTGCATCTTGAGATCCTGATCTTACTTCATACTTCTGTGTGTTGTATGCTTGATATAAAGCTGTGTATTTGACTTTACTCACCCATCAGTGCCTTTATCTCTGATAGTATAGATAAACCCATGTGCTTAATGTTATATTTTATTCAATGCACAACTTTAGTTCACTCTGAGCCAACTTTGGGATATTCATCTCAATAGCTCTGAAAAGTACAGAATCTGTTTTTCTTTATCCACCCTGACCTCGCATGGCATGAATATAGGATTCACTTTGAAGTTTGATAGGATTTGTTTAAGTCAACCAAAAAAATTAGATTTGAACTTTTAATGCTAATTATCTTATCATTTTAGATGTTGGAAAGTGTTTACAGCATTAGGGTCCCTCTTGTGACGCTGATCATAATGGTTCCCTTTAAAGAATTGTGATGTGGATCATGAATTAAGGGCTACTAGCAATAAGGCTTTTGGTTCCTAATCTATCCTTTCAAATATGGGGTTAGTTTAGAATTTATTAAAGCAGATAAAAGTTTGAGCTCGCAGCTGAACCGAAATTAAATCTGACCACAGACAAAAAGTTGGTATCGTCCATCTAGTAAATACTTGGCAATGTGTTAATCTGATTTTAAAAGCTGAGTCACTTATTGGACTGAACTTTATTGTTAAAAGGTAAAAACTTGCAGCAAGAGTTATCCCCAGCAGAAGTTGTATGAGTGGTTTGCTCAAACCACCACAAACTGAAGCATTAAAACCATTTTCTATCATTTTTGGTCTTTACAAGCTCCCCTTTCCCTAAAATTTGTTCGTGATGAAATTGCTTATCTTTATATGCTAGGCCTTCAAAGGTTTATATTTTAATTTAAAGCCGAAAAACTCTCCCTAAATCGCCTCTTGCAATGCTATTTAAATCCACCGACACTAAAATACTGTAGCCTTTTGACGGTCTATATTTATTTAGAGCCAACTTTTTTCTTTTTCTCAGCTGCCCAGATACAAATCTTGGTATCACTTCTTAAATTTGACCCACGAACTTCAGCTCCAGGTTGCCGTATGTATACCATTTTTTATAAATTGTTTGCAGTATGTTATTTAACACTGTCGAAGAAAGGCATGCATCATCCTTTTCAGTAAAGTGAAATTTATATTCAAGGCCCAACAACTAATTAAGCTTTAATTTATAAATAATATATTTAAACAAGTATGAAGTTATAGCCTCCTAAAATGATTTTTATTCTTATATAAAAAATATCTCAAATTAAAAAAGATTAGTCTTCACTGCTTAATGAGTGCTTGAAATAATTGATTTTAGTTAGAGATGGATTCTGAAGCCTTTTCCATATCAGATACCTTGAATACCAACGAAAAGGACCAAGTGGCTGACAAAGAAACACCTAGCAGCATCTCTGAGGAATCTGAGTTTTGTTCCGATGATTCAGGGTCTGAGTGGGAGCATTCAAATAAGCCTCTTAAAAGGCATAGGGCTTCTTCGGCTGTAAGCAATACCTCTTCATGCAGAAGCGGGAAGGGAAGCAGGGGTGGATTCAGCAATTTGGTCTGCACATTTGCCGGATGCGGTAGATCTTTTAACCGAAACTCCCGTCTTCTCAATCATTTCCGTACCCATACCCAAGAAAAGCCCTTCCAATGTCCATTTGACAATTGTCCAAAGCGGTATGCCCGGGAGGACCATCTGAACCGTCATTTGTTCACCCATGCCCCAAGGCCGCTCTCACCTTTAGACGGTAAACCTTTAACGGGTATATTTGAGTGTACCGTCCCGGGATGTGGCAAGTCATTTGCTTCTGCAGACTATCTTAAGAAACACATCAAAAGGCACACGGACCCTGTTCAATACAAGGTAACTTATATTTCTGCCAGGATCTAACTTCTAGTGTACCTGGGAAGGCTGTACGTTCACTACCAACAAACACAAGAAGCTTTATCTCCACAAGTGTCGCCACGAGAATATCCTTCCTTACCCCTGCCCAAACCCGGATTGTAATAAGCGATTTTTAACACCAAACAAGCGCGACAACCATGCAATAACCCATACTGTTTCGAGGCTTTACCTATGCGGTCACCCTAGCTGCGGTGCTCGCTTCAACAAGTGGTCTTTGCTCCAAACCCATCTCGCCAAAGAGCATGCCCTTATATGCCCTGTCTGTCAAAAAACATTTTCTAGTAAAAAGGGACTCAAACGTCACTTCCGCAAACACGTGCCAGCCAACCCCGCCTCCTCCCTAGAACTGCCTGATACTCGTCTTAAATGTCCCTACGAGGAATGTTCAAGCTCATTCCGCCAAGTAATTAACTTTGACTTTAACTTTTAACAAATCCAGAAAAAATCCCTTACCCTTCACATCCGCACCATTCACCAATGCTTAGAATCACACACATGCCCTGTTGATGGCTGTGACCACGTTTTACTTTCTGAAGACCATCTCCAAGCCCACTTGCAATGGATACATCCACAAATCCTTCCCCCTGAAAACACATCCTTCAAGGCTGCTCCCGAGAAACCACCTTCTGACACTCCAGAACAAGCTTTGCTCAACTCCCTCACGGGTCACTCCCAGCCTACTGATTTGAAGCATACATTCCCTTGCCCGATACAGCTATGCACCGCGAGGTATAAGCAAATTAATATGCTAGAGAACCATTTGGCGTCCATTCATCAAGTTGAGATTCCAGCCCTTCTGAAAGATGACGAACCGAAAAACGTGTCTGATGTTGCCCACCTGGCTTCTAGCTACTCAATGCGCACATCGGATTCTAACAAGAGTGCTCTCGATATCTTTTTAGAAACTTCCATCATTGAATGCTCCACAGTCAAGGATCCCGAGTCCAAAGACACAAGCTCTTCGAGGGAGGCAAATGTCGGTTTGCAGTACACGTGCACATTCCCTGGCTGCCACAAGCAATACAAGAACATATCATCACTCTACCGACATCGAAAACACGGCCATTCTTCTTGACTAACCATTCTAGTAAATACACTGTGGCTTTTGCCACCCTAAAGAACAACACCTAACTTTATTTTTATGCTCTTGCTGCATACTATGTACAGTAGTTTTACAACCTGTTGAGATAAACAAAAATATGCTGACCTAGAACAAAATCAGTTCAGTCCAAAACAAAAGTGCAATAATTCCACTTGAAGGTCAAATGTACACAACAAAGGTACCATTTAATCAGGTGCAGTTTGCAAAAATAGTCAAGCATACAACAAAATTGAACATATGATCCCAAAAACGAGACAGCCAACAAAAGAAACACATACCCCAAACACAATTGCGCAAGGGACATCCCAAAGCAATTGATGCCAGCTGATACATCGATCATGCAACAAAAATGATACAAACAGAGAATGAACTTGGTCCAGTCATAAAAGTGATACTTTCCAATACAAAACAACTCCATTTCTGACAATCTGGATAGTTTTTATGACTCAAAATAGAAACAGGGTCTTCTGAGAATGAATCTACCAAAATCTATTCAGGAAACCACAGCATTATATTCAATCTCTATGCTTCTTGATTGGGCACTTAGGTTCAGGGGATTGGCTCAAGCAGGAGCACAGATATCATTAACACCAATCCTCTGGCAATATTTCTGTTGCCTGTGCTTGATGGATCTTATTGATCTTTATTTCATTTCAATCTGTACAAGCGGTGGGAATTTGGATATTGTGGAGGAGTAGTGCCAGGAGCCTCCCCAGGCCCAGGTTTCCTAGCAAGGGAGCGCAACTGCTATGGAGCCGGTGGACACCTAACCCAGATCAAGCTGCACAGGGGATGAGCTGTATGGTTTGCCAGGCCCAGCACCAGGATATTTTTTTACCAAACAATCCAAGGTACCCCAAGACCAGGCCCAACCTCACCCTGTATCACATGAGGGAACCTGGACAACTATGCCTCCCTCCACTTCAACTTGACAATCCTGAGGAATACAGGTTAACTGTATTGAGCCAAACCTAATCCAGGTACCTGTATGGCAAGTGTGACCCCAAGCAACATTGGATAATCAATGGAATTGTCAAGGAGATACCAAGCTGCAATCAAGGTGGGATGCCATCTGTGGATCTTGCCGCTTATCCACAATCTGAGGTGGCGCTCAGCAAGAATCTTGGGCTGCAGTGAAGAGGGTAACACATGGGTTGCAAAGAGGCATAAAGAGCAGCCCAATCCTCAGCTTGAGGATGCTGATCCCATCACGCTTGGCCTTCTCTGATGTGACCTGTACCTCTGAATGGCAGAGGTCATACTTTTACTTGGGCTTTGTGGAACCCTTGTAACACGCTGGACTGCACAGCTCTGGATGCACAGCTTGGCGCCGGCATCCTGGGCCTACCCAACCGTGAGGGCACTGAGGAGGATCATGGCAATCATTTGCTACACAGCCCCAGAATCTTTGCCACCATAACCAGATGTGTATCCAATACATTGGATGGTGCCACCATTATATCTTATTATAAGTTGGTGTTGCATGTTCAGTATTTCCAGATAGAAGGAAAAATAGGACTCCTTGCAGTAAAATAAAGCAGATATGTGGCACTCTATTGGGGGTTTTAGCAGGTTCACCAGGGAGAACAATGTCACACCAAACCTCAATCAGTTACACTGATGTGTACACCCAACTTCTCTTGGATCCTACCTGATATCTGGAGCTCTGCTGATTCAAAATACTGTATATTCTGGAGCTATAAAATAGAATGCAGTAAAGAGGCATCAGAGAAGGGTTTATCAGGCAGGCATGATGTGCAATATTCCATGCCAGCCACGCTGTCAGGAAGCCAGGCATAGGTAGAGGCATTAGGTGACTCAGGACGGGGTACCGCCGGGCCAGTGGGTAATTCCCATCATAGGATGGGTGCTAACTTGACAATGGAAGATAAGAATTTTCTGAGTAAAGACCAGGGCCCAGAGTTTGGCATTATGGAGTCCACCAAGCCTGTCAAAGTAATATATAGTACTCCAAACAGCTGGGTAGACGTGGTCTTGGCAGTGGTGGTATATTTCATTGGGTGGCTGGGTTGCAGTGTTAAGGGCGGAGTCATGGGGACAAAGTAGGCAGGCAGATAATTGTACTTGTCTTTGAACAATCTTGGCGGCCTCATGTATCACTTTCCTTTGCAACCTATAATTTAGGTTTCTATAGTCCTTGCTAAGGGTTTGGCAATGAGCATGTTATCCAAGTTGAACTTGGAGTAGGCGGGGTTTGGCAGGTATTTGATGAAATGCACAGGTCCAAAGGGCGCTCCAGGGGGGAAGTATAGTATCAGAAGTGGGTCAGTGGGTTAGTATCTAGAGGGGGTGGTTGTCTGGTTGTCTACTTGGCCAGAGTTAAGATGAAAGATCACTAAAACTAAATAAAGTAGGATTTGCTTGAGCCAAAGGTTCATAAACTTTATTATCAAAAATGATGATATGGTCATCCCCCATACCACCAGGGTTCTTATACCTTGTGATTTTGCTTCTTCAATTTTTGTAGACTTCAGGCCTGTGGTCAATTTTCTGGAAGGGCATGGATATTGGCTTAGGGTTTCAAGGGCAGCAGATCCTGGTTGGGCTTGCTCTGGTGAACAGAAGTGGTGATGCTTTGTTCTGCCGCTGCTGTTCACTATATCACCTGAGCTGGCCAATTGCATTGCCCATTCTGGACTGGACACTGGCAGCAGCTAGTGCTCATTGGTGGGGCTAGTAGTAGGTCTTGTCTTAACCTCCTTTAGGCAAGCTACAACCTCTTTGTAGGTCTGAGTCTTCAGGGGAACAAGGTTGGCAACAATCTGGTGACCATTCAGGGAATCTCCCTTAACAAGCTGGAGGGTTGCAGAGCAATTCAACAACTCAAGTTTGTGACTCAACAGGTTGGTGGGTCCCCGTCCATCCTGGGTGACTTGATTTTTCTTTGTGGGGTCAGGGTTCAATTCTGGGGTTTTCAATGCTGGTATTGAACTCTCAGTCTTGGCTGCTGGTAGACCGGCAGGTACCTGCCCCTCCTGATTGGGGCATGGTGTCTTCTGTGACCCAGGGTTTGGCTCAACTGTCAGGCTGGTGGGTCCCTGTCTATCCTGGTTGATGTAGGGCATTTTCTGAGGGCTGGGGTTTGATTCCTGGGGTTTCAATACAAGTATTGAAATGTCATTTATGACACACGCCAATGTTCACTTGGGAACATATTATTATACAACATTGACAATACAATCAGAGAGTGCAACCCCAAAATGTTCAACCAGGTGCTTTTTGCTTCTCAAACTGCTACAGTAGAATGCCAAATAAAAGAGGTAATGTCAACCTGTTTGCCAAGCTAGCTCTTCATGCTCACAACAGTAGCCAATAATTGGAGAATATACAACTTCCCCTTGCAAATCCCTGGTATATAAGCCAATTTAAGTGGTTTATGTTACAGTAGAACACCAAATGGTAGGGATATTACAGCCTTGCAGAACTAGAAATCAAGGAAAAACTGCTGCCAACCCCTTGAAAATGTTAGATAGTTTAAATGTTGCCATAGATAAAAAATGGTTCAAGGCTGAAGATGCTCAGATGGCCCTCAAAATTCTGGATCTCCTTCTCTTTTTGCCCATTAACTATGATAAACTAGTTACCCATTATTTACTGCCAAATAATAGCGGTGCTTGGCCCTCTTGTTGCCAGAATTTTTCAAATTATGACAACACTCAGTCAAATTCTAATGCTGGAGCCCCAACTGATGAAAATATTCATGTCAACCAATCAGAAGCTACAAAGTCTGTTTTTCTCCCAGTCCAGATTCCCTTAAAAATCTTCTAACCCTAAACTAGAAGCTTGTTTTTAGATAGCTACTTTTTCCTGAAGAATAAACAAGTATTTTCAAAAACCTTATTTTTGAGTACCTTGACCTGTTGGCCCCCGTGATTGATAATTTATCAGCTGCTTAATTTTAATACACCTCAGACTCCCTGATGCCCCCCTGGCTGGTCTTATACCCTTTGATATGTTATCTACTACTTCTGATTTACCTCTTCAAATGATTTCACTAATTTTGATCCTGCTGTTGGCACTTTGCTATACCCAGAAAGGTGCAAAATTGATGACCTCATCATCTCAATTTGGTTTATTGTTGTTGAAGCAATTAATAATTTTTCTATTTTATCTATATTTTCTTTGCATTTAACTGCCTGCCACTTAACTCTTACAGTTCCCAAACAAGAGTACAATGTCATGCACCATTGATTTCTTTAAGACAGTATATACATCATCTGTCTCTAGTTTCTTCAGCTGTCAAACCCTCACTTCCACCAGCCAACCAAACCAATCTATCAAAGCCCAGCCATCAGCCTGCTAAACTGGTACTGCTCTCACCACCTAGCCCTTTCAACTAGTTTGCTCCAACCTACCATCCCTATTCTATCAAACAAGCCCCCACCCCTAAAAACTTGTTTTATGTCATTATACAATGTAGTTTACTTTAATATATTATCATAATAAAATTATCAAAAACTAAAGTTAGGTAGATTTTAATGCTGACTTATTTTATTAAAGACATGTGCCTAATACCAAAAAGTTAAATTATTGTTGAAACTGAGTCTCCCTCATCTCCTTCTAATGTATCTTACAATACACAGGGAGCGCTCAAGGAGTCGCCCCTTGACGTATCTAACAACATGGTACAATCTAAAGGCAATATCAAACTGTGAGCACTTTCTCTAAATTAGGAGTGCTATCAATTTGACCTGCTGATCCCCGCAAAATTTATTCCTTGGCTTCAAACCTTACATGGAATATGCCACCCCCTTGTGGCCTTATGGCTTTCCCCATATAGTATATTAATCACAATATTCTACAATAAACAATACCTTATTCTATTGATTTATGTCCTTTCTATTGGACTGCTGTCTTCCCCAATCAAATACTGAACTCTAATTGGTTCAGCTACAGCATTATATCTATATTATAATTATACAGTAGTTTTCAAAGCTATGATGCTAAGCAAAATCAACTCAGATGCAAAAAAATCAAGAACCACTGTATTTATATTGATTGACAATAGACTTGGATTCAATTCAATTTTGTTTGCATCTGAGCTGATTTTGCTTAGTGACATAGCTTTGAAAACTGCTGTATTATAATTATAAGTTTTATTTGATGATCCAGTTGAACGCATTCAAGAAAATACAAGTACAAAGGGACATCCAACCAGAATAAACTTTGATCATTTCTATTTTTATTGAAAGTTGGCTAAGCAAACCGCATCTCCAGTTTATTATGTTCGGTGTAAATTATTAATTTAATTTTTTTTAAAAAACTTTATTTAAAGTTTGGAACAGCAATAGAAAAGAACCACAGCTTAAGAGAATTGGGGGATTGAATGAGTAATTTAAGCCTGTTGACTAAAATATGTTGTTCTTTGTAACCCCCTTCAGAAAATCATCCTGTAGACAACCTAGTACCAGAGAAGCCAGTGGTTGGGTGCTAGATTTTATCCATGTTAATCTGCTGATGAAGAACACAAAAAACAGCATGTTAAACAACAGGCTTAATTTAATAATTTAAATTGAGCATAATAAACCAAGTGAGTGTTTTTTCAATCCAATCATCAATAAAAATATAAAAATCAGAGTTTATTATGACTGGTTATTTCTTTGTACTTGTATTATATTGTAGCATTTGATTGTATATTCAACTGAAAGTAAACATTAAATAAAAAAAGTGAAGTAATTTACAGAAAAAGGGGGTAATCTGGGGAACTTCATATGCCTTTTTGCACATATTCATTATATTTTCAACACAAAAAATATGCAAGCGGTAAAAACAAAGGCAACATTAAAAATTATATGAAGAAAATATAAGTCTATTAATATTATCAAAGAAAAAAGGTGAGTAAAAAACAAGAGACTGTACAATTTAATGGGCAATCAGGAATTTATCTAAAAGGAGAAAAATAATTTTATTCTGTGATTTTTTATTGATATAAAGATTCTTGGGTGGGGTAATAAACAGGAAATATGACAGACTTGGAAGCATTGATCAACTATCTTGATAAAGCAGAGGCTAAAATTAAAGAGGTCAATAAAAAAGTAAAAAAGTGAAGGAGGCGGTACTCAGCAACAAAAAATAAACATACTTTATTAAAATAATAAATAATAAGCTCTTCAACACAACAGAAAAACTAGCAGCTTGAGCTACCAACATTCAGAAAAATGTGCTCACATATCTTTAATTCAAACACTAGGGGTTTATAGAGGCTGATGCCTGGGCAAAAGACCACAAAATGTTTGAACAGCTTAAGCCTAGAAAATAACCAATACCAGCACCTAAGTATCAAAAAACCACACCCAAGAAGCACAGGGAGGCTGTGCCTGTTAAAGAGGCTGCCAGGAATAGAACAGATCAAGGTAAATATAACTTAAAAAACAAATGTAATACTATTCTTATTTAGGCAATGTTGAGGGTCTGGATATACAAGCATTCTGGCTACCACCAACCTACTTAACATCCAGCCATTGCCCGATTTAGTCCCCTTCCAATATACCATTTGACATACCAAGAATGGTAACCAAGCAATATCACCTGACTGTCCAAGTATCCAATGGCTTGAACCCATCTCTCACATGACCAACCCCTAGGTTTGATCCAACTAAATCCTTGCCACAGTCAAGCCTATATAAGTCTAAAATATTATCCAATAAAATATACTTCTCTTCTTTCTTAATTCCATATTTGAAGCTTCCCCAAAAGGCGCTCCTTATCAGTTTGTTTGTGGTTGAAGAGAGCAGCTGTATTGAATAATCTTAGCACATGCTTTGGGCATGACCAGGCCTTCAAATACCGTGCATCCACTAGGTATATCTTCATTGATGTTGTGGGCACGGAAGTACGTCTTCCAGGTATCCTGGGATGTGGCCTGGTTGAGTACATGAGCAAAGGTGGGCAGGTTTTGGTCAGTCATTTTCTCTCTCATGGGCGTGGTCAAAAAACCGTAGCTGCTACCAGTGATAAGGAGCGCCTTTTGGGGAAGCTTCAAATATGGAATTAAGAAAGAAGAGAAGTATATTTTATTGGATAATACTTTAAACTTATATAGACTTGACTGTGGCGGGGATTTAGTTGGATTGAACCTAGGGGTTGGTCATGTGCTAGATGGGTTTGAGCCACTGGATACTTGGACGGTCAGGTGATATTGCTTGACTACCATTCTTGGTATGTCAAACAGTATATTGGAAGGGGACTAAATTAGGCAATGGCTGGATGTTAAGTAGGTTGGCAGTAGCCAGAATGCTTGTACATCCAGACCCTTGACAAAACGCACAACCACCTATCACAGGTGAAGTTACCAACACCAAATACATTGATATCAACAAGTTCTTTGGTAAAAACAAAGAAAATGTCATCAACTGGCTAGACCACTCAGCCACTAAACTCCATGCCAGCTTCATCCCCCATGAGAAATGGGTCCAGGAAGACATCAAGCACCTGTACAAGGCTGCAGCTAACTGGTTTGCCACCTGGGTCAGCTCACAAACTGATGACCAGCTTGAAAAATGGGAAGAGTTCAAAGTAGACATCACACACAATTTTGGCGTCACCAAATCCCTCCAAGACATTGCAATACAGCTCAGTGATCTTCCTCAGAAGACCACTATCACAGCTTACTTCAATGAATTTGAAGAGATACATTGCAAAATCCAGAACCCAGCACAAGCTGACAATGTACATACCAGAGCATAATTCATCAAAAGAATGAACCCTCTGTTGCTACCCTCATCCGCCCAGAGGCCAACACCTCCATGCCTGTGCTCATTGCAGAAGCCAAGTGCGCGGAAAAATGCGCAAACATGGAATATGCTGTACGCAACGGCAATTGCTCCTCAAACAGCAATGGCAGAGAAAGCTCCAATGGCAATAAACGCCAAAACACCTATCATAGCAACAGCAACTCCAATAGCAACAATGGCAATTGCAGCCAAAGCGCAAACTGCTCCTGGCCCAAGAAAGAGGACACTACCAAAGTAAACAATGCTGAAATAGCAAACTGCTATGAATCTGACACCACATTTTCTGACCTCAAAGGTCTCAAAACAGAGGAACAGGGAAAGAGGAGGCGGAACAGGTTTAAGTGCCCCTGTCTCCCCCCAAACTAACAAGAAAGTGTACCAAGGCACAAACTTTGCTGCTTGCATCCCATGTATCCCACAATCTTCTATCTTTATGAATGTAAAAATTAAATATTATTTGCAGCTTCTTGTCTACCCATGCACTTATAAATCACATACACATAAAATTTTATTTGACTCTGGTGCACAACACATCATGGTAAGCAAATCATTTGTAACCAAGTACAAAATACCAGTTGTCAAATACAACTTCAAGTACGCCAAAATGGCAGATAAATCAAAGGTTTTACTCAAAGGCAAAACAACTCCCTTCATAATTGACATCCAAGGCATACAAAAGTCCATCAAAGGACTTGTCATGAACAACATAAACTATGGCATTATAGCAGGCATGGACTGGTTCACCCAAGTAAACCCCAGCATATGTTGGAAAACAAAGACCATGACCATCAAACACAACAGAGTCAACTTAAACATCCTCAAAGAACCCAATGACCTCATTCTAAGAGACACATTATTTGTCCAGGTCATAAACCAATATGACTCAGAACATCTAACCAAAGATAGTACCCTCCACATAATGAGGTACACTGAATTCAATAACATGCAAACAACCAAAATCCAATTCAGAACTTGTGGCACTCCTAAACAAATATGCCCATGTATTCAAGGAAGAACTCACCAAGCTACCCCCCAAACGGGAGGTCAAACATGGCATCAACCTATGCAAAGCCATGCCCAAACCTGCACCCCTCTACAGACTCTCCCCCATGGAGACCCAAACCCTCAAAACACACATTGAGGACAATCTAGCAAAAGGATTCATCTGCCTGTCTGAATCCCCATGGGGGGCAGCATTGTTCTTTGTAAAGAAAAATAAAGGCTCTCTGCGTCTAGTAACTGACTACAGAGCACTAAATGCAAGCACAGTAAAGAATAAATACCCTCTTCCATTTATAGAGGATTTGTTTGCAAGACTCTCAGGTGCCAAATATTTCTCCAAAATTGACCTCACCTCAGGTTACAACCAAGTTGAAGTAAAGGAAAAGGAGATACCAAAAACTGTGTTCCGTACACAATTTGGATCCTTTGAATATAGAGTAATGAACTTTGGGATGACCAACACTCCCACAATGTTTGTCACCATAATGAACCAAGCACTAAACAGTCTCTCAAATACATTATTCTACCTTGATGCTATCATAATATTCTCAAAAACAAAAGAGGAACATGTCACGCATGTCTGCAAGACACTCAATTGACTTGCAAAGCACAAACTTTATGCAAAACCAAGTAAGTGCCAATTTATGGAAAAGGAACTCCTATTCTTGGGCCGCATTGTCTCTGACAGTGGCATCAAAGCAAATCCAGACAAAAATAAAAGTCATAAATAACATGCAACGCCCAACCTCTGTTAAACAAGTTAGATGGTTTCTTGTTATTGTAGCTTACCTAAGGAAATATATCAAAGACTGCAGGAAACTAACTGCACCAATCAATGACTTAACCAAGGGTAATGCCAAAAAGAAATTCATCTGGGCTCCATAATGCAACAAGAATTTCCAATTATTAAAACAAGCTTTGATCAAAGCATCAATCTTGCAATACCCTAATAATAACGGGTGCTACAAGCTTGGGTCAGATTCCAGTGACACCGCCATTGGCGCAGTCCTGTGCATCTGCCAGCCAGGGCAGCAAGACTTCCTGCCAGTATGTTATGAAAGTAGAAAACTAACTAATACTGAGCAGAGATACCCAATACACAATAAGCAATTTGCTAGCAATATACCACATATACAAGAAATGGAGATGTTACTTAGAAGGACATTTAAACGTCTGAGTACTAACTGACCATAAATCCTTAATATATTTCAAAACTCAGAACGCACTTGCATGGCAACAAGCCAAATAGATGTCCTTGCTGGAACAGCTTAACTTAGACATCCAATACAAAAAGGGGGGCAGAGCTGGTCACGGCTGATGCTCTCTCTAGACTATGCCAGCCTAGAGAGGATCACCCAGACCACCTGGACCCTGACTGGCCAAACCTGTACAACACTGAGTATAAAACCAAAGGAAAAGACCCATAAACACACCAACTGACCCACAATACATTAGTAAGGAACAAAAAGTATTTTCATGTATCAAATGGTACTATATACCAAATTATTAATGACAAACATGTCCTGTACATCCCACTTGCACAAAGAGTTGACACCATATTAAGACATCACTGCCTACTAGGCCATGAAAAGGCTAACAACCTATTCTCACATTAAAAGAGATAGTATGGTGGCCCAACCTCAAACAGGATATAGTTGATGTTCTGAAAAAGTGCACAGTGTGCAAGAAATACACCAGTACAAAGGCTCCTCAGCCAACGGTCAACCCAGTACCAGACCCTGATCCATTCAAGGTTTGGGGACTGAACGTAGTGGGCCCCTTCCCAGAAACAAAAACAAACCATCATTTCTTAATTGTAGCTATTGAGTTTGCCACACGCTGGCCCATCTTCTGGGCAACAAAGGACCATAAAGCAAAAATCATCAACCGGTTCATTAACAAAGCAATCATAGCTGACTACAGCACTCCAGACTACATCATAACTGATGGGCAACCAAGTTATCAGGTCACATAGTAAATGACAACTTAAAATCCAAAAACATTAAACACTCCACAACCTCTTCATGCAGGCCACAGGCCAACGGCAGAGTAGAACACCTCAATTACAGCCTTATCAGGACCCTAGAGAAAATAATGGATGGCAAAGCCAAAGACAAATGATCACTATAGGGAAACATGCATTCTTAGTATCCCAAGTACGCACCAACCAAGGGAAAGGCTACTCACTGTTTGAGCTAACCTATGGGTACAAACTGTAAATAATTACCTGCAACAAACAGCCATACATAAAGATCCCCCCAGGGAAACCTCCCACAGTAGAACAAGCGCCAAATTTACAACACATCCGCCTCAAAGCTAAAATAGCAGAAATAAAGAGGCTCAAAACACAAAAGGTAACCTCCACAGAGGAACCACTTCCCATCAACTCCCCCATCTGGATTCTATCTGGCAACATAAAAAAACTAGACTCAGTACACCAGGGACCAGGAAGCGTCATCAAATACAGACCAGAACACAACACCTACCTAGTAAAATTCTAAGGTGCCAAAAACCCAATTATCAAGAAATACCACAGAACCCTTCTCTGCCTCAGTAAAGGAGAGCACTTGACCAGACTGTTTCCAACTAGTAAACAGCTCCAGGAGCATCATGTGGCAGCTGTTAAAAAAAGCCCCCTCCTGTGCACCAGAGTAACCCCTTAAGGGGGGTGTTGAGGGTCTGGATGTACAAGCATTCTGGCTACCGCCAACCTACTTAATATCCAGTCATTGCCCAATTTGATTCCCTTCTAATATACCATTTGACATATCAAGAATGGTAACCAAGCAATATCACCTGACTGTCCAAGTATCCAGTGACTTGAACCCATCTCTCATATGACCAACCCCTAGGTTTGATCCAACTAAATCCCCCCACAGTCAAGCCTATATAAGTCTAAAGTATTATCCAATAAAATATACCTCTCTTCTTTCTCAATCCCATATTTGAAGCTTTCCCAAAAGGCGCTCCTTATCAGCAATATAGACAGCAAGGTTCAGGTTTTCTAAAATGGCTCATATCACAGACCTTATATAGAAGCTATGTGGGTCACATTGGGCCTCAGTTGTTTCTGATCCCAGCAGCACACAAAGAGATGCTAGAAAAACTGGCTAAAAATTACCCACTACAACAAAGAAAGCTTGAAAATTAAAAAGAACAAGAGGGAAATTCTGAATGGTGGTTTTTAGTGCTAACCACAGTTCTGTATAGTCAACTCACCCTGTTTTTTGCCTCCTTGATTCAGGAGGTCCTTCATTGTATTTATCTGTGAGAGAGGGGAGCTAAACTAACTAAGTTTTGATCCCATCCTGGTGATACAAGCCATCAGGATGCCACCCAGTGAATCACTGGAATGACCGCTCTGAAAGGGGACCAAAGGAACAACACAGGGGGCAACTGAGGTAAATAGGTGTTTAATCTCATCAACACTAGTCCAGCAAGCAACCAGGGAGTACATATGGAGATATGCTCTAGGGATTCAGGTGCCTCCTGAGGGGCAAAAATATTCTTTTCCAACAGGGGGAAAGAGGTACAAGAGTTTTCTCAATAGGATGAGTGCCTTGGTGGCAACAGTGACAAAATCAACTGTAGGGATGTAAAAGTGAGAATTCAAAAGTGAGAATCTAAAAGTGGCCATGTTGACACTTTTTAAATTTTCAAAATGGCTTTTTATAATAAAGTAATAACTTTTTCTTGACTTTTTTAGTTGAGAGAATGAATAAAAAGTATTTTATATAACCATAATAAATTTTAATTTCAGATGAGCTGTTTTAATTTAATTTTAAAATTTTAAAAGTGTCAACATGGCCACTTTTAGATTCTCACTTTTACATCCCTACAGTCAATTTTGCCACTGTTGCCGCCTGGGTTGGATCAGGAAAGTATAAGTCCAGATTATCACAAGTAAGGATTTTATCCAGGATCCCCACAGAGGAGATGAGGTTATTTGTCCTACCTTAGAGGTCATCTAGAAGATACAGGAGTCCATCAGGATCTTCCCTCACAAGGCAGACAGAAGAAGAAATTTGACCCCAGAGATCTGGGGAGGTAGTCCATATGAATAGAAAAACTGGGGTCAGAGAAAAATAACAAATATGATATCAGAGAGTATCATTTTTAAGATCTCCAAAAGCTTTTGGAGGCCTTCAGTAAAATTCTAGTACTCAAAGGTATATAAATGTGTTAAATTGTCAGGAATATTCCTGACAACACTTTAGTTCAGGACAATATTTTGTGCACAATCAAACGTGATAAACAAAATAAAAAATGGCATCAGTTCCCCCTTATTGGGGAAACTGCCGCAAAAAGTTGGGGCCAGGAAACTAAAATTAAGAATAAATTTTTTAATTTGGACAGGTTTTATACCCAGGCCGCAGGCCGCGCAGCCGGCTGCCAGCCAGTCCCCCACCCAGGCCGCCAAATGGGGAAATTTTTAAATGGGGAAACCCAAAAAGGCAATTTCCTCAAACCCAAATAAAGGGGGAACTGCTGCCCAAATTTGGAATTTGCCGAATTTGGGAGGGGCTGACAAGCTGCTCAACCCATCCATTCCTGCATTAACTGCAGAATCCAAAATTGGATTCATGAAAGCATCCAATGATACACCAAGCCAATGCAAGCCCAGAAGTAAAAATTCATTGCCTGCACACCACTACCAATTCCCCTCCCAAAAGGGAATTCCAGACAACACCAAGTATTTGGGATTCCCTGTCCAGTGTTTTACTCTATTCATTCCACCACAAGGATGATAGTATATAATAAAGTCAATTCACTTGATGATAGTTTGTGCTATCATTGAGTGAAATTACCCCTCAATAGTATCACATAAATCAATCAGAACTTTTATTCTACAAGAAAGTTAAAGACACTAAGCTTTGTCTGCCCTTTCCCAGGATCAGAAGATAAATCATTTAATCTTCTCAGATGTACTCACAGCCTGCCTAGGGATTGGGGGCCACAAATACAATCACCAGCATGGGCCGTTCAATAAACCACCCAACGAGTACATCTACAAGGAGCCAGCGCAGCTAAACTCCTCTAAGCAGTACTCCTGGCCCACGCTGGTGTTGTCCCACTCCACCCAGTCCGTAGCTATATACACCTGTGTATACTACGTACTTATGTACTTTGCTGGTAATTTCAGAAGATATAACGTACACGCCAAGGTCTTCAGATGGATGATGACAGTCTACCCCATTGTGACGGCGCTCACAGGATTCCAAGTTGCCAACTTGGTACCTTACCTTGCTAAAATACTCCCCCACTTGTTGGGGCTTTACATAAATAGTGATATCTACCAAGAGGAGAAGGAAAATTAATCTGCTAGCCTTGAGAATAACTTGGAAAGCACCATGTATAACTTTAACAGTGATATATAGAAAGTCAAGTCCAAAGTCAAACAAATTCAGTAAAATTGTAGAGTAAAAGTAGATATTTATACTAACTTTAATCTTAAATACTAGATTTTAATTGATGTTTTGAAAGCAAATGCAAGTAAGTAAACACTTATACACTAACATTAAGCTTAGTAGTTTCAGTAAAGCAACCAAAAGCAAAGGGACTGGTATACAGGTAAAGAGATAAAGTATTTTACTAACAGTTTACAATTTAGAGAGCTCAAGAAGAAGTTCAGAAAAATTACACTGATTGTTTTTAAAAACCTTAAAATTTATTATGGTAAATGAATGAACAAGCAGGGGACCAGAAGTCCCCTTGCTTGGTTTAAGAGATAGGATTGGAGTTTAGTTGGTCACCTGACCAAACCAATACATTTTATTGGGTGAGAGAAATTTTTTAAAAAGGGGATCCAGGGGGGTTGAGAGGTTTCTCTGCAATCTCATGCTTTCATTCTGATTGATCAGAATAATTGGGTGACTCTAGAGGACCATTTAAACTTGGGAGTGTCAATGTAGATTAATTTGACTGGTTGTTCTTGATGGTTTTTAACAACAGTCAACACCAGGCTAATAAATCATCCAAACTAATCAGTGTTTTGTCCCAAGGTTGGATAATGAAAGTGAGGGGGTCTGCAGGGTATGATAATAAAAATCTTTCATCCACTGTGTGAGCCAAGTTTTCAAAAGAATTGAGCAGTTTGGCTGGTTTTTGTAAAGTTTTTTTGTACAGCAAGGAAAAATTGTCCTATCCAGGACCAAAGTGTAATACCCAAGTATTGAGGGTAAAACTTTAGTAACATAAGAGGGCAGGTTAGGCAGCTGGAAGCCATTCAAGGTGTAGACAATTAGGTAGAGGTTCATTGCCTGGCAGAATACTTTGGTAAGAATGTTGTACTGTCAAAGGCTTCTGGTAAGGTACAGTAGTGTAACCAAGGGGATTATGTGATCAGCAAAGTTGGGGGTTGGACAAGATGACACCAGAGGTGTCCACAGGTTCAAATACATTGAGTTGAGTTGGCTCATTGTATGATATGTCTCTTGGTCCCTGTGATTAAGGTCCAAACTGAGCATAGGTTAGCTGGTTGCCTCCTATCCCAAGGTAAGCTGTCAAGACAGCTGTGAAGATGATATAATTCATCTTCTGACTTGGGGGAGGAGTAATGAGTCAAGTAAAGTTACTTGCTTAGCCTAGATAAAGGATTGATTAATGTGATAATATTGAGTAGTATATTCACTCAATGATAGCAAAAACTATCATTGAGGGTTTTGTCTTTATGTATACTAGTGGACCTGCAAGGCATGATTATTGAAATACATAGCATTGGGGAACCAAGAGTCTGAGTTTCATCTGTTATTCCCTTTTTTGGATTGGCTTGGGTGGCTGGAAATTGAGAAGATTTGACTGGATCCCAGTTTGCATTGACATAATTCAAGTTTGGTCTTCTTCATGCATCCAGATTCATTTACTGAATTTGGTGCATGATTTTCATTGTTGGAAAGCCTGTCAGTCCATTCCTCCTTTGGTAGGCTCCCAACTTGAGCAGTAGTTCCTCCCAAGTTTGGCTTTGAGGAAACTGTCTTTTCTGGTTTCACAATTTGTCAATTTCTCTAAGGAGTGAAGGGGGACTGGCCTGCTGGCATAGGAGGGCAAGGAGTGGCTAGGTGGCTTGCAGCGGGTGTGCAGGAGGGCACATACACGGGCTGGCTTGCAGTGGGCATCTGCATGTTGATGACGGGTAACGGTTTGGTGATGGCGGGCTTCTGCGGGGTGATGGCATGTATCTGCTTGTTGATGGCAGTTGTCTTCTTGGATAATAAATTTTTATTGTGTTTTTTAAGCTCTGTTGGGACTTTTATTCTGTGTATTCTTCCCATAATGTTGGTTTGAGATGTTTCTTGAACCTTCTGTGGCCTAGAATGTGGAATATTTACCTGTTTTTGACATATTGGACTCAAGTAGGTTATATGAATACTAGTGTCAGTGTCAGGGATCCAGTCTTGAGCAGCCAGCCTGTCATTTTCAGGGGTAACTTGGGCTGGGTTTTTTGCAGGTAAAGCCCACTATAAGAGAGGAGCTAACTTAAAAAGGTATGAGACCAATTTGCCCATCCAGGACCACAGGCCAGCAGCCAGGATTATAGTGTCAATCACCCCTGTGAGGATGATGTACACAATCCCAAACAGCTTACCAGTGTGTTTGGTTGGAAGGTCAGGTGATGAAGCGGGCAAAGGTTTGAGGGTCACAGGCAGTTTCATGGGAAAGTTGTAAGCAGGGAGATAGTTGAATTTCCCTCTAAACAACTTGGGTGCTGAGAATATCTTCAGGCCTTGACAGTTGTATCTAACTGCAGATTGTATGCGGGCCAAAGGATCAAGTTTGATTATCTTTTCCAGGGTGTAGTCCTTGTACTGGGGTTTCAAAGGGTAGTTGATGAAATAGACAGGGCCAAAGGATACACCAGGAGAACAGAAAACTGCAGGTGGCAGGGCAGGAGGACCAGGAGATCTTGTACTGAATTGGTAGATAGCAAATACAAAATAAGGTAATAGCTGTGTGAACCAAAATAACATAACCTTTATTCAAAAATGGCAATAAGAGTTGAGTGTGGAATCTATAGGCATATATATAATCCCGCCTCCAAACTTAGTATTTCCCATGATGGTTTCATCAAAATATTGGGAAAAATGTGGGCAGATGGCCAGGAGGCCCGGGTGTGGGAGCAGCAAAATGGCACCTTGGCTGGATGTTCTCTCATTAGTCAGACTGTCCAAATTGGTCACTTGATTTTCTTTATTTTTGGCTGTGGTCATGGGGTTGACCTAAAGCCTGTGATTTCTCTTGACAGAGGAATTTGATTGAACATCCAAGAGGACTTCAGATTCATGAAGTTCACAGAGGAACTTTCTCTGCATCCATTAGGCAATTAAAGAAGCTCCTCCTCAGGCATCATCATAATTGAACCTGTTCTGGTTTTCTGGCTTTGGGACTTATAAGGGGCTCCAGCTTGCAGAGGCTCAATCTCAGAAAAACGTGGGCAGGCGGGCCCTCAGTCCATGGGGCTGGCGGCCTGCAGGAATTCAGGTTCAGGGTTCAAGTCTTGCCCTTGGGCCTGGGCTTCCAGGGGTAAAGAATTATCAATCCTGACATTCAGGAATATTCCTGACATAAAGAGGGGAGTAACTTTACATTATCTGGAAGTAAATGAATAGAATACTTTATAATAACCTCCCTTAAATTTGTGAAAAATTGGGGCCTTAATCCACCTTGCTACAAAGGCATTGTGTAAGATATACCAGGATAGGCTTCTAATCACTGAGACAGAAACTGGCTGTAATCAGCTTCTAGTAACAAAAGCCTGCAAACCCATGAAGCCATTTATTAAAGTTAGTAAAATTGAAACAGTAAGTAAAATATGTTGATGAAATTATATCTCTAGAATTTTCTCAAACACTAAGAGAAAATAATCCTGCATAGTTTTTTCTGTTTTAAAAAAATTAAAATTAAAATTTAAAAATGTATTTTTATGATAATATGAGCATTTTTGCTGCTTTACTATGTCTTTCAATAAAAAAAATTAAGTAAACCAAAATAGCCTCCTGGGAGCTAATATGATAGGTATTTAGGAAAAATATGAAAAGTCCATAATAGATATGAAACAGAGAAGATTATTGGATAAAGGAGGGGAAGAAAGAACAGTTATCCAATGGAGGGTGTAGTGACTGCTCTAACAGGTTGTCGGGCTTAAGCAGTACTTAGATATGTGAGCACCAGGAAAGATGGAGTACAACAGTTTATGCCTTGCCAGCATAAAACTTAGAAGTTGCCAGCTATTGTCAATATATGAAGATCATAGTATTAACAACAACAGAAGAGGTTCAGGTGTCAGTTAGCAACAGGGCAACAGGACAGGATACAGAGTCAGTGTATAGTAGTCAGTTGGATACCAGATAGACAATATATACTTTGGGGAGGATTTAGTTGTCAGTCGGTGATAAGACAACAGAGTCAGAACAGGGCTGGTGGAGGAATGGATGTATGTTAATCAGTCAGAATCCAGACAGACAATGGATACTGGGGAAGGGGAAGAGAGGATTTAGAATTGATAAGTGGCATAAAGCAGACTTATGATTCTTAGGTGTCTCTATATTAACAGTGCTGAAAACATGGGCTCAACATCTGTTTATAGCTTACAGGAGCTATCATGGCTGTACAGACCAAAGGTCTGCACCTCTGCAAAGGTAGTTGACAAGTAACTTATCCAAGTTAAAGGAGAAACAACAGTATTTAGTTTACAATAAAAGGTCTCTAATTTATTATATAAGTCAAGTGAAGATTATATAGACATTTGTGAGATGACAACCAACTGAAATGTTGATCAAAAATATGGAATATTGATGATCAATCAAGTTAGTTGTTATAGTTTCATGTGAAGATTACAACTGACAAGAGTGGTTGTAAGTTAGATCAGCAGTGTCATTTAGTAACTGGTTGTTCCAAAGGCAATTGTGGCAAATTGAGCATAATCTGGACAGATTATGGGACAGACAGTTTAACAGATCACTTATACTTAATCTGAGCAACAAATGTGACAAGTTGAGTGGTCTGGCCAACATTTTTGACCTATAGACTTGTCTGGCCGACAGATAAAGCCTATAGCTTTATATGGACAACAGGAAATACCTATAGCATTGTATGGCCAACAGATGAGGCCTATAGCCTCATATGGTCTCTTATGACCAACAGGTATGGTATATAGCCTCTATGGCTGACAGAAGCTGGTAAATAGTGTTATAGCTCATAGCTATTTCATCACAGAGGGTTTTTGGAATTTGATTTTCTCAGTTAGATTTGTTACAGGTATCCTGTCAATTTTCTGTATCTATACCCTTATGTAGGCATAGAGCCTTCAGCAGAAATTTGGATTCTTGTTCTAGCCCTTTGGCTTCTGAGATCTTGTATTGGGAATGTCTGACAACGTCAATCATGTGGCCTGAGGCCCTGGATTTTTTGAAGTGCTATTTTGGGTCTTAAATTTTAATCTTAGGGTTACATACTTGGTCTTAGCATTTTGATCCCAATTTGATGGCTGCCCAAAGTTGACAGGCATCAGTGGAAGTGATGGGCCTAGACTTGCTGGGGGTAGCAGAGTATGTGAGAGGAGTCAGAATCCAATTTTGGATTTGGATTTTAATTCAAAATCAAACCCAAAGCTTGAGCTTTGGATTTTTGTGCCAGTTTCCCCAATCAGGGGGAGCCTGATGCTGATATTGTGAATTGTGTGGCTTTTCTGGGCTGGTATTGAGATTTTTTAAAGTGTTTGTTTTGCCTCATATCAATGTGACAATTATTGTCTTTTTCTTTATGTCAGGTCTTTCCTAACAGGAATGCAGACAAGACAGGAGTGCCAAAGACAATGAAGAAGATTTTTGGGATGACATCATATAAAAAATTAGAGCATCAATTTTCAAAGCTATGACATCAATCAAAACCAACTCATCTGTAAGCAAATCAAACTCAGATGCAAGCAAAAACAGCTTAGATGGAAATAAAATCAACTCAGCTGCAACCAAAATTAAAGCTCAATAATTTAGATCAATTAACAATAGATTTGGGCTCATTTCACGGTCATACTGGAGTCCATCTGGACTCTCAAAGAAGAGGCAGTCCATGTACACAATGGGGGAAATCCTGGTGAGATAATTGGCTTCAGTGGCCCAGGGATGCCAACTTTCAGTGTGAGGCATAACCTGATTGGCTAGCCCTAACACTGTAATATAGATAAAACTTAGCTTACTAAATTCCTGAGAAAAAGGGCCTCTGGCAAAGGGGGAGTGATTGGGATTGTCAAAACAGCAGGCTCAACCCTCCAGCAAGGTTCTGAGTAAGTGGTTTTGCGACCTGCAACCCAATTATCCAGTCACTTGAAGCCAAACTAGGAAGTTGACTTAAATTTCCAAATCCAAAAACATGAACAAAAGATGATCTCTTACAGTGGATATCTTGTTTTGGCGCTTGACTCGCTACCAGGATCAAGCCACCTCCTTCACCATCCTACCATGTGATCAACACAATTATGTTCCTGTTATCCATGACTCACATTAACTATATAATCATTATCTCTCAATAAAAAATATTATCCAGTTTCTAAATACTGTTTCCCTTGTAACTTTGCTAAAATAGCACAAATACAAAATGGGTAGCAGAAGTAGGTTTTCCATCCTACTTTATCCCTCAAAATTCTGCCTGTTGCCTGTACTTGCTGCAGCTGGCAAATCCTCAATATAATCATGTCTAGCTTCTTCTGGATTGGGCATCGTACACACCCGGTACCAAAATACCCAACAGCTTTGTACTCTACCAGAACACGGTAATTTTGCTCTCTGCCTTCAATGCCTTTTCAGCACAGGGTTTCTTTCAAGCATCTTCCATCCCTTCTCAAGCAACTGATGAAAGCATCATGTCAGCCTACATAGCCCAGAGACTCCAAAACACCGCCTTGGAACCATTTTCTGGAGCCAATGACAACAACGCCATGGCATGGATTCAATCTGATCAGAGTAAAACTGGCACAAATGAAATGCTTACAACGCTTCTGGATTGCGGAGATCTCCATTTGGTTAACACACAATGCTGGCATCTGGTCCAACAAGTGGCATGAGGACCACACCAAGAAAGACTGGGACACCTTCAAGTGGGACTTCTTAGCAAGGTTTTTGCTGAAGGATACCACACTTATGATTATATGCCAAGTGAAGAATCTCTCCCAGACAGGCACAGTGAAGGAACTTACCCAAGCATATGAGGAGCTTTAACTACATGTCCCCTCATATATGCCTTTAAAACCCAGCCCCCCACCTCATGTACTATGACACACTCAAGCCACACGTAATGCAACATGTGAACCTGGACCAGGTGATCAACCTGCAGAGTCTATATTGCAAGGCAGAGAAATCATAGAAAACATCCAACACCATTCACAAGGCATAAACTGAGAAAAGAGAGAGGCCCAAAGATTCTCACTCAACTGGATGCTCCAATTGCCCGCCTCCTGAAAACAACAACAACTCAAACCATAAACCTGCAGGTTCAAATGGGCACAGAAACAGGAACAATGGGCAGTTGAATTGTACCCATTTCCAAATCACTGCCACTCAAGACAATCACAACAAGGGAAAAGCCCAGGGAGAGCATTAAGCAAGCCAAGCTCTCCCTGCACCAATTTCTGACTCACCCAACAATGAGTACTGCTCCAAGGACATGGACCAATGCCCAATGATCCAAGTGTCCTCAGAATACTCAGTACTTTACACCATTTCCATACATCCCAATAAACTGATGTCCTATCCTTTCCGCTTTTGTAGTTATACAGGCTCAGCACTCCTAAACTCAGACGCAGACCAAACCCTAGTCAACAGCAGCTTTGTAGACAAGTTCAAGCTGACCACTAATTTTTTGCGGATTAAAAATGTGGTCTTAGCCAATGAACATCACATCACTGTGACAAAGGAAATGGCCCCTTTCTCTATTATTCTAGAGAACCTGCAATCCACCATCTAGGGACCTATCATTGACTTTCCCAAATTTAATATTGTACTGGGGCTGGATTGGCTATGAAGGAATAATCCCCACGTAGACTGGGCAACCTCAGTATTGACCATCAATTGTGAAGGCGTCAATCACCAGATCTACCCTGAATCAGTAGACCAACTTCTGTGTGACCACGTTTTTGTATGCATTACTGAAACCCTGGACAAAAAGGAAAACCTCAAGGCAATTGATTGGGACTCCTGCCAGTACAAGATCATACACTTCAAGGATCACCAGGATACCACTACGCCTCAGGATTGCAACATTGTGGCCTGCCATCCTGAAATCTTCAAAAAGATGCTGCCAGGACTACCGCCCAAGAAGTACATACAAAATTAAATCCAAATCAAGGGAGCTGTAACTAAGGTACAATCCATCTACCTACTCACCCCAAACAAAGACAACACCCTATGTGCCTACCTCAAGGAGGCCCTGGAAAAAGGGCTTATCTGCCCCTCACAATCTCCCTTTGGTGCTGCTGTATTCTTTGTGGCAAAGAAAGATGGTATCCTTCAATTGGTCATGGATTACTGAGCCCTCAACAAAGTCACCATCAAGAAATTTTACCCACTTTCACTCATTGACAACCTCTTTAATGTCCTGGGCAGGGCCACAGTTTTCTCCAAAATTGACCTAACTGCAGGCTACAACCAAATCTGCATCAAGGAGGAAAATATACCAAAAACAGCCTTCCACACTAAGTACAGGTTGTACAAGTGTGTGGTGCTCAATTTTGGAATGACAAACGCACCTTCAACCTTTGTGACTTTCATGAACAAGGTGTTTGCTCCCCATATTGGCAAAAATGCCCTAGTATACCTGGATGATATCATTATCTACAGCTCTTTGGTAGAACAGCATAACAAGGACCTGGAAGCAGTCTTTGCTACCCTGGCACAACACAAACTGCTAGCCAAGCTCTCCAAATACCAGTTTTTCCTCAAATAGCTGCCCTTCCTGGGACACATAGTCTCTAAGGATGGCATTAAGCCTGATGACCAGAAAATTCAGGCTATCTGTAAAATGCCACCTCCAAAGGACAAGTCAGAGCTCCGCACATTCCTGGGAATGTTCACCTACATTTGATGGTTCATCCCCAACTGTGGTGTCCTGACTGCACCTCTATCCGCCATAACTGGTGCCAAATCCAAATTTTTATGGACCCCTCAACACATTCTTTGCTTCAGACGTCTTAAGGAAAAGCTCACAACCACACCTATTTTATAACACCCCAAACACAATGGGGAATATCAAATGAACACACGCCTCTGACACATCTATTGGAGGAGTACTACAAATCAAGAACAGTGATGGCAACTTCCTATCTGTAGCCTATAAATCACGTAAGCTGACAGAAAGTAAGTGTAAATACCCTATACATGACAAATAATTGTTGGCAATTGTTCACTGCCTGGTCAAATGGCGTTCTTACTTGGAACGCCAGGAGGAATTTACAGCATTAACCAACCACAAATCACTCATATATTTTAAAACACAGGAAAACCTCTCCAGCCAAAAAGCACAAGGGATGGAGCTCCTAGGAAGATTCAATATGATCATACAGTACAAACCTGGTCCAGAACTCACTATGGCAGGTGCACTCTTGTACCTGTATGTTAGAGCCATGAGAGGCAAGAATGGGCTTGACCCAGATTGGCCTCTCCTGGCACTCCAAAAAAAGGACAAGGGCTTCCCCCTGATACTACTGGCTTATAAAAGAGACAGTCTGTAAGGTCTGAAGGCTTGGGGCAAATTATTGTAAACTAAAGCCTTTAAACCAAGAATGTTTATATCTGTCAAATATAAAAAGGTAGGCAAAGTTTGCAATAGTAACTGAACTAAGGCTCCTAAGAGCTTATATGAAGTAAAATAAGGACTAAGACAATTTATTAACCCGAAGAAAATAAAATAGAGACCAGTCTTAATGACTAACAATTTGGTTAAAAAGTCAATTTCTAAGTCAGGAAAATAGTCTGCACTAGCAGGGGGATTGAAGCTATCAACAAGTAAATTGTGGGTGATACTATAAAAGCTGCCTAACTGATGAAGGATAAAATCAAAAGGAATCATGGACTAAAATTTAGCTAAGATTAAAAATTGGAAGAGAAAACACAAGCCACAAAACCTAACAAGTACCTTTTTGGGGTGCAAGTCAAACAATCTCAACTTAAGTTGAGACTGGAGAGAAACACAAGCTTTTATTTCAGCTTGTGGTTTTGAGGTAAAAGTAAAGGAGATAACAGCTAACTAAAGGTGGTTAAATGTCTTTTATAATGAAGAAAATAATTTGGAGGCATATGTTCTTGTCTTAACCTTTTAAAGTTAGGTAAAGTTAAAGGAGAATGATGAGGAGCAACGGCTACAGCTTAGCAGCTGAGAATAAAGCAAGAAGCAAGCAAGAAGACAAAAAATAGAGTCCAAACTGCTGACGTAAGCCAGAACAAAAAGTGAAAGGTAAGCAAGTTCAGAACTGTTGAAACTAATTTAATTGTTAGCTCCTGCGTCAAGAATCATCCAGGGTTTAAAGGTAAATTTTCAACTCAAATTTTAACCATTAAAATAGATAATAATGAACTGCAGGGCAAAGGAAAGGATAGGGAATGTTTGAATAATAAAATTTGATGTGCATTTGAACAAGGTTGAAGTAGAAAACTGATTTTGGTGATCCTGAAAATTACTAGCAGCTTAAAATAAAAGGAGAATCCTTACACAGTCATCAAGAACAAGCACCTATTTGAAGACATGTACAGGACCTTACATTGTAAAATGACTGACAGAACCAACATTCCTTACATCCCTACACATCAGCAAGTGGACATCATCCACGTTACCACAGAGACCTAGGACATACCAAAAGCCGGAACCTCTATGAATTTCTTAAACACAAAGCATGGTGGCCAACCCTATACTGGGATGTCCAGGAAGTCCTAGACCAATGCAAAGGATGTGAAAAGTTTTCAAAAAGCAACACCCCACCTAAGTCTGTATTGCCAATTTGTTCACAACTGCCCTTCAAAGTGTGGGCCCTAGATATTGTAGGACCCATGCCAGGAAAGCACAGAAAAAAGAAATACATCCCCACTTCCATTGAGGTTGCCACTTGCTGGTCAGTGGCGCAAGCAGTGAAAACTCACACAGGCAATGTTGTACAGCAGTTCATAGGAAAAAATCATCAGTAAGTTTGGAAAGCCAGAACTCCTAATAACCAATGGAGGCAAGGAACTGACCTCTGAAGATACCAATGTATACCTCACCAAGAATGGGGTCCAACACACGGTGACAACACCTTACCATCCTCAGGCTAATGGGTGTGTGGAGCAGCTGAACAGTAGCCTAGTGCAGGCCCTGGTCAAGCTCACCGCTGGGGGACCTGAGGACTGGTATAAGAAGCTACTGACTACATTGCTCATATGCCAGACCCGTGTGAACAGATCCACCAAGAAAAGCCCCTTTGAAATAGTTTATGGCACACAACCCAATATCATCCAAGCGCTATCAGGACCCAAGCTGGAAATGCCCAGCAAAGTTCCACCTTGCTCAGACCCCCAAGTCACAAAGGCCAACAGCAACCAACTGGAAAGAGAATAAAAACACTTACAGAATACCTTTGTCCACATCCAAAACAGACAGGAGGTCAGTGAAAAAGTCTGGGTAATGAATACCAACAAGAGTAAATTACAGCCAGAAAAAGTGGGCCCTGCCATCATCCTAAAGGTAAACAAAAACAACACTTAGCTTGTGCAAGGGCTTGGAAAGCGCAAACAAGATAAAGTCCTCCATTACAACCGCCTAAGACCCTGAAAAAAGGTAAAAATAATGTGAAACCATCCTACCCACCACCAAACAACAGTTAGTACAATATGGCGCCCGGGCTCCTGACAACCTCCCTGACAACCTGCCCCCAGGGGAGGCCAACCTTCATACAGGGGGTATCAAAACAGCAGGCTTGATCCTCCAGCAAGGTTCTGAGTAAGCAGGTTTGTGACCCACAACCCAATTATCCAGTCACTTGAAGCCAAACTAGGAAGTTGACTCAAATTTCCAAATCCAACAACATGAGCAAAAGATGATCCCTTACAGTGGATACCTCATTTTGGCGCTTGAATCATTACCAGGATCAAGCCACCCCCTCATCATCCATCCATGTGATCAACACAATCATGTTCCTTTTATTCTTGATTCACAATAGCTTATAATCACTATCTCTCAATAAAGATTATTATCTAGTTTCTAAATACTTTTCCCCTTGTAACTTTGCTAAAATAGCACTGTTAAAACAGGATCTCTTTTATGTTTGGCAGAATCTGGTTTCCAGGATAGTCAGAAGAGAGATCCAGGTGGTGAGGATGGTAAAACTCTAAGTCAGGGATGCAAGCAGACATGATCAAGGGAGATGGAGTAGAGCCAGTTGGGTACAAGAAGGCGTGGGAATATTGTTATGTTGATTCACGTAGAGATGCTATCAGAAAAATTATGTTGGTGCAAAAATAAACAATTCCTGCAATCAAATAATGAGTCATGAGATAAAAACGTTTAATCAGATAATGTCAACCATAAGGAAGGCTTCCCTATCTCATTACTTATACTTACTGGAGAAATATCAGCCTCTAGTGCCACCAGTTGCCTGGTAGCATTGTCTTCAGTAGCATTGGTAATTTTTTTAAAAAAACTGCATGCTGAGGCATAGGAAGGGTGTCATATTGGTTGCTTCCAAACTGTGATATGTTTAGCTGTTTGCCAAGGTGTCACAATTATTTATAGAACCCACAAGGAAACAATCACCCAACTGTATGATTGGTTGATTGTTTGTATGATCTGCATTTTCCTGATATAATTAAGACTTTAATTTGCATATGGTGTTGGTCTTGGGGTTTTCCGGCATGTGAGCCTTGTGAACCCCAGGCCATTTGAGCACATTAAGTGGGTTTCTATTCTGGGGGTGCATTAGAATATTGCTTTCATACATTTTTTGGTATTGTAAAATGTATGCTACCTGGTTGTCATGAGCATCCTGGGCCCTGACAGTAAATGTGAGCTTTTAGCTTTGGGTATTGATATGTTTGATTTATTTTATAATTCTTGCCCAAAACAGACACTCAGAATAGTATATCTCTATTTTATCTATGGATTATATATCCTAATTAGAATGTAATGATTAAAGTGTGAGAACTTTATTGATTTGTTTTGATATTTGATATTTTTAGTGTCTGTTTCAGTTGATATAGAAGTTTGTTGTTGGATGAAGTTTTTCACTTTGTTGGCTGAGTTCATTTAATTCTCAAAAACCATAGTGAACGTAGCAGCTTTGTTTTGTGGCTGAAATCAATTCATTTTAGTGATTGAAATAGCCATTGTTAAATCATATTAAGTTTGTTATTTGTTTATACAGCAGTTTTAAAACCTGTTGAGATAAATGTATATTAGTCAGTTTAGAACGCATGAACTCAGTCTAAAAACAAAACCAAAGTGGATCCAAATCTATTGTAATTTAATATAAATTCCTTAATTTTTGATTTTTTTTAGCCTGAGTTCATGCATTTTAAACTGACTAATATACATTTATCTCAACAGGTGTTGCAACTGAACCAATGAGGATCCAGTATTTGGTTTGGGAAAGACAGCAATCTAATAGAAAGGAAAGAAATAATAAGAATAATATGTTGTTTATTATATAATACTGTGATTAATATACTATACAGAAAAAGCCACCAGGCCACAAGGGGGTGGCATGTTCCATGTAAGGTTCAAAGCTGAGGAATAAATTGTGTGGGGGATCAGCAGGTCAAATTGGTAGCTCTCCTAATTAGGAGAAAGTGCCCACAGTTTGATATTGTCATCATATTGATTCATGTCGTTAGACACGTCAAGGGGCGACTCATTGAGCGCCCCCTGTGTATTGTAAGATACATTGGCAGGCAAATCTGGAAACTCGGTTGCAACACAGGTTTGAAAACTACTGTATCATTTGTTGTGTGTCTGGAATTTTTGATAATTAGTGCACATTTTCTGTGCATTAGCTTCTATTTCTATCAAAAAGGTTGAAATTCATTGTGTGACTGAACCAGTTACGTTCTGAACTGACTCATTTTCATTTATCTCAACAGGTTGTAAAACACTGTAATAAAAAAGTTTGGGATATGATTCTACCCACCAATCCAAATGCCTTAATTGGATTGTTGCCACAGCAAATCAGCCAATAAGGCACTGGTGTTGTGTTGATCTCACTATCAGCGCCAATAGCTGTTAAAATATAACACTTATTGGTGAGCTTTAAATTGTGCCTGTCTCCTGATAATAAACCAACTCTTTGTTCTGTGACTTGTTTTTGATTCTAGTTTTGGTTTCTTTAGCTGTTGTTGCCTTGGGTTTCACCTAGGGCTGCATCGGAATTGAGACGAGTGGCTCCTTTTCTGAAAAGGAGCCACCGTCTCAAATCTGGGGACAATTTTGAGAAATCTTCTCTAAGAAGATTTTCTCGGAATTGTTTCCACACTTATGTGTGGACGGTTTGTATTTTTTCAGATTTTTTTCAAATAAAAAAATATATATTTTTCTGTCTATTTTAAAATTTAAAAAAAGTTAATTTCAAATTTAATAATTGTTTCAAAAAAATAATTTTATTTTAAATATTTTAAAGACTTCAGGCTCCTCTGGAAACCAGAAAGCCATCTGAGGCCTTCTTTTTTGTTTGCAATTTCAGATTCCCCCAACGTAGGGGAATCCGAAAGAAGAATCTGGGAAAGAGAGGACATGATGATTATGGCAAATGCTGTATTAGTCCCTTTTAGAGGCCAACACAGCCCTAGTTCCACCTGACTGACATCAATGTTACTGATGGCTTGACTGCCTATTCTCCTGTAGGCTGGATATCTGATATTTGTAAATCACCAATACACCAGCCCCTATCAGAGAAGGTGTCCAATTTTTCTGGAATGCATTTTGTTTTAAGGTCCTCTTGAAAGAACCATGTCCCAGCTTTAATTGAGCCTCGTATTAAAATTTATTGAATGAAGGATGGTATCCTGGCAGATGCTGATAAATCCTCTGCTCAAGGGTAGGGATGCTTCGGCCCAGAACCGGAAGATAACCGGCTCTGGGCCGCTAAAGGCAACCCGAGATTACTTAATATTCAAATCATTTTAAAATAATCCTTTGGCAGGGGGGTAGCCCAGAGCTGGAGCTGGTCGTGGCTAGCCGGAGGAGTCCTACTCAAGGGTGAACTTTATTTCCGAAATCGAGATATGCATCGACGGATAGGATATTCTGGATGCAAATAATTATATTTATCAGACATTAGCTAAGCTATTCTCATCTAAAGCTTTATTACATCAAATATGAAATCATACTTGACTAGCACAATAGTGCTTAGAGTAGTAACTTGCGTGTAAAAAGATGCATGCTGCTGCTAGATAAGTTTAGGGCTGCTTCGGCTAGTTTTTGGCTCTGGGTCACTACTGTCAAAGATTTATTTAAAATGTTTAAATAAAAAGTAATTCCGTATTGACTGTAGCGGCCCAGAGCCGGGCTAAGCCGAAGCATCCATAGATAGGTTTACAGTAAATTATTGCTGATGACTTAAACTAAAATTTAGAACCGCTTGCCATAATAAAATGTCTTAACTTTAAACCTGAATCAGATAGCTATATTTAAGGCTGTAGGCTTGAGTTGCAGGAAGCCATTTGAAATAGAATTTCTTTAATCGATCTCGGTTTGAAAGCCTCAGATTTTCTAATGTAAAATAAAATTGATAAAATTAAACCTATGATAACCTAGTTCCCTGTGGCTGAATGAATAGACAAGTTTGATATGGCGAGGTTTCACTTGAGTTGGCGATCAGCCCAATCATAGCCAAGGGGCTTTCGCTTTTAGACTACAGCTGCCTCCAAACTTAAAGCCGCACAGGGTCCAATTAGCAACCTAGTAGTCTGACTCTCCATCCCACTTGAACGTCGTCTTTCAAAACCAATTGTTTCCAGGACTTCAACCAGTCGAAATCCATCATGGATAAAGGCACAAGAGATACAACCAAACTTTACGCTGTCCTTCGACTAAAGAAGGACGCCTCCCCCGAAGATATCAAAAAGGCTTACAAGCGCCTCGCACTAATCAATCACCCTGACAAAAACCCTGCAAATTTAGAAGTCGTAAGTTCCTTTATTCAGCAGTCAAAATTATATAAGATTTGCCGCTCGGATTAAAAAATCCTTCAAGAATTTTATTTGGTTTTCCCCCTTCATTTATGAACATCAAAGCTTACAGGGAAAGGGTCTTTTTATATAAAGACCGAACCATTATCCTAAAAACCCACATCTAACTTTGCTTTTCTAGTTCAAGGAGATCAAACATGCTTACGAAATATTAAGTAAGAAATAAACATCATAAATCTTGATGTATTTTTTGTTTGCTTAGCATGGCTTTAAAATTAACAGCTTTTAGGCTTGATTTTTATCCCTTACTCTTTTATTTTTGCTTAATCTACTCAAAGCCAACTTTTGCTTACCATTTTTTCCAGGTGATCCAAAAAAACGTAGCATCTATGATCGTTATGGAGAATGGGGTGTTACCATGTCAGAGTCTGTTGGTGGCCCACTCTTTGATCCCGAAGTTGAAAGCAAGGTCGGAGGAATATTTTTTCTCTCTAGCTTGATGACAATACTATTCATCATCTTTTTCAGTTTCCTATCTCAGAGAATCGATAACCTGATAGATTGGAGATACCTTTTGATTTTTATCCCTCTCTGGATTTTGGATTTGATTCTTTTAGCACCTCTTGTTCAGACATTACGAACTACATTTAAAGAGAGAGCCAAGTCCCAATCTCAGGGAACTCAGGTGGATGATATCAATGACCCCGAGTCAGGTGAAAATATGACTAGCCAGCAGTTTGCAACTGTGTTTCTTATAATCGGAATAATCTTTTTCGTCTTGCTGCTTCTCATCAGCTTCCAAGTGCTTATTGTTCTAAAGATCGATAACGTCATTGAGATCTCTGCTGGTGTGGTGTTTATCCCACTATTTATCCCTGAGGCTCTAAACTTTTTGCGGCTACTCGTCCAACAGATCATCGCCTTCAAAACAGTTGGTTCCATGTCTTTCTTGGAAGCGTTAGCTAGTTTGTTTAATAACTTTTGGCTTCAGTTACTTCGACTTGCCCAGGAAATCTTACTGATCCTCAAGATCGATCACGCTTTAGACGATGTCAGCTGGGGCATCATCTTTATACCAACCTACCTGCTCGGCGTTAAGTACTTTATCAGCCTGGTCCTAGCCTGGTTTAAACTCAAGCAAATGCCAGAGGGTGATGAGCGCACCGCAAACAAGGCGCTTCTACTGCTGATGTTTAGTTTATACTTTTTGATTGGTGTTCTGGGGTATACCTTCCTTGGGCTTCTTATCAAGAAGCTAGAATACAGCGACTCTATCAAGATGGCGGTTGTATTTATCCCCATCTTCCTTGTCCTGGCCTTCCTCCTGTGCTGCTGCGGCTGCTGCTTCCCCTGCTGCTGCTTCCTTGCGATGAATACTGATCTTGGCGATGAGGTGGTTTCCCAAGCAGCCACCGCCTGGGCCCCTCCTGACCGCCAAATCACATTGGGTAGTGCGGGAGAGCGTAATTCTAACAACACAATCACTTCCTACGACTCTGCTTCTCCACTCAGCCCCAACCCAATCTAGTGAAAAAATGATAGCGAATTTAAAATGCGGTTTCTCCCCACCTTAATAAATCGAATCCTAATTGCCTTTCCTAATTAACTGCAATAACACGCGTATTCACTTTTACTGTAACAGTACCTTTCTCCTTGGCGTTGTCATTTCAGTTTTAATTTCAGCGGCCGATGTTTTTATCAGATCCTTTATATTTGGCCAGTAGTTTTCACAACTCTTGATGAATGTATTCAAGCCACCTGTCAGGATTTCTGAATATTGATTAATTAACAGATTCAACAAAATAACGCGGGCCAGCAGTTAATTACTCTTAATAATGGTTTTAACCCAATAACGCGGGCCAGCAGTTAATTACTCTTAGGAATGGTTTCAACAAATTAATGCGGGCCGTGGGTTTGTGGAATCGATGGATTCAAATGATCAAATCATATCCTGGCAATGGAAAAATCCCTATTCCTAATTAATAGTGAAACATGCAGATATTGTGCTATTAATTAGTCCACCTCAACAACCATCTCAAATATGCTTCCTATATATAATTACTATTCTAAACTTTAATTACAGTCTAGAACAAGGGCCATCATAAGGGCCATCTGAAACGCTTCTAGAAGAGCCTAAAATATACTGGGCCATCATATGGGCCATCATCTGAAACACTTCTAGAAGAGCCCAAAATAGACTGGGCCGTCAGGCCAAACACTCTAAGATAAAAGGCTGTGAGCCTATTGTATTAGAGCAGCTCTGATTAAGTGAAGAATCATCTCCGCCAACTAGTAGCCAGTCAGGCTAGCTAGCCACTTGGAACATGGTCCAGGTTCACAGCTACTCCGCTCAGATTGAGGGATAGTTGCACAGCTTCAGAAAGGATACTGAGCTGTGGAAGTCGTCAAGCGAGCTTCTGTCACAAACCGCACACACTCAAGGTTGGGCCAGAGCTAACTCAAATAAACACGGGCAGCTGGACCAGCCTCAATAGCAGTCTTTTAATAAAGAGTTGATATTTCAAACCCTTTCCCTAGTTCAATTTTAATTAAGTGGAGAGCAAAAGATCATACTGTCGCCATACAGTATTAAACCCTATAGTAAAATATAGAGACAACAACTTATGAACCTATATCCAGAAGTAGGAAGAACCATCCCAAATCCTTCGGGCCTTGGGCCCTGTCAGACTTGCTACTTCTGATGCTAACAAAATATTCCGGGCCAAAGGTTACGCCAAAGTCACAGGTTCTCTGTACTTTCCTAATGTTAGAAGACTTAGGATATCATCTGGCCGATGATAAAATACCAAGGTCCGCGATTTCCTGACACCACTCAAACCCCATGTTGAGCAACTTGTGATATTGCTGGTATGTTCAAAGCTACAGATAGATGTTAGCCTTGCCAATGTACTCTACCTAATCCTATACAAGAGCACTACAGACTACAATAGAATAGAACTTAGAAGATAATTATGTTTATTGATACTGGAGTACAATCTAGCCAGCGGCTGCAATCTATCCAGATGTAACTATGAACTTGTTATTGCCCTTTCAGGTGTCTATATCAATATATACTGCAACAACCCTTGTTCTTGTTCTTTCAGACAGTTCCCAGTGGCTACCTTTGCAATAGATCTATCTTTGCTGGTTACGCCCATCCTGATTGGCTGTCCTTGGCACATGATATGCTACTGGCCTTAGAAGGCGTCCATGACACCTCAGCTACAGCCTATGCTCTTCTTGAGCTAGCCTACTGTCATTTATCAATTGGCTGTATCTTACACGCCTATTATTGCGCTGGGAAACTACGCTGTATTTAGTTGGTGCTTAGAAATTGTCCCTGTTCAGCCCTCCTACATTGGAAGGTAGAATTCTGGTATTCCATTTGCAGGGCTTAATCAGTGATCCTTTTCTGGTTGGCGAACCTTCTGCTTATTAATGCAACGAGTCAAATTGAGGATTATACGCCTTATAATAGCAGACTCGATCCATTAGTGACTCAGAGGATTATCCGCCGTGTAATACTGACCCAAACCGATAAGAAACCTGATTATACACCATGTAATACTGACCTGGACTTGGTATTTCTTAGCCACTTGTATATCACTTGTTTGATATGAACATATAAGTTCATCAGGCTGTGTTGAGCTGAGTCGATACAACGTCCGGTAGGGTAGAATAGGTGATATCCAATTGATGATTTTGTGATTACACACTGTATAATCAATGATATTCACTATATTGGCTAACATTTATGCGACATATAATAAGTACATCAATTATAATATAGTAAGCAATATACAGTGTATAATCACATCACATTGGGACAATCAGTGATAATACAGTGTATAATTGTTACACCTATTATAATAAACTAGCAATTACACGGCATATACTAACTGCACTTAATTAAGTAATAATCAAATGATAATACGGCGTATAATTGTTACATCTAGTATAATAAACTAGCAATTATACGGCGTATAACTGCCATATCTATTAATATAATGATGACCAGTGATAATACAGCGTGTAACTGATTAAGATCTGTGTGCAATGATTAACCTGATCATTTGTGGTCAATCAGCCTAATCTCACACCCCATGTGAACATATCAAGGATTTAAAGGCAACATAGCTGCCAACAAACAAGCCACGGGCCAGCTTATGCAGGACAAATCTAATTATTCACCTCATCTGTAGGCAAGACCAGGCTCAAAGGAGTTTCTTGCTTCTATACGCCAATTTTCACTACATTTACTTGTCAGCGCATCCAACGCTGTGTACCAAAAGGTTTCCCCAGCCAAGTGGTGCACTAGCAACTTAAACCAACATATATTCATTCAGAACAAATTCTGGGCTGGTTGCATCATCATCCTAGCACTAGGCTGCCCAGATGAAGCCAGGCAGCTTAAACAAAAGGGGGAAGTTGTCGACTATACCCTCTGAGAAGTATAATAAAAAAGATAAAGGGGGAAATTGAGAAGGGAATGATACTTTATTTGATATGAAGATAGATGATTATATAGTATCATGACAAGCCACATACCATTCATGTACATCATGGGGCTTGTCCAGGTAATTTTTTTTGGGATTCAAATTTTTATATCCCCATATAACATAATATCTGATAAGAGTGACAACTATTCATTGGTTGGGGATTTCTTGGGGGATTGTTTTCCCAAAAGAGAGTAACTGTAGTTGATGCAACAACTTTCATATTCTGAGCCTCCTGTTTCAGGGTGAAAGAAGAAGAAACTTATTTACCCCAAAACTAAAGCTGATCTTCAACAAAGCTGCATTTATTTAAACCCAGAAAGGTCACAATGAGGATGGGGGTGTAAGCTCACAAGTCTGCAGAAAGAAAACTATGCAGAGTGGGGTTTAAGCCACTCAAGTTTCTTTGAAAGATTTAGAAGAGTAGGTAAGGTGTGCATTGTTCATTTTATAAAGGCCCCAAAATCTTACAGTTGGAAGCATTATGACTTTATGGTTAACCAATGAGATAATAGTAGATAAAGCCCAGCTTTCAGGAGGGCATAATTATCCAGAAGTTAAATTTCAATATTTTGATAAGTATTGGGTTCAAAAAGAAAGTTCAAGAAATTCAGAAAACATTTTATTGCAAGCAGGATGTCCAGGTTAAAAACTGATAATGAAACGGTTGACCAAGTCTATGTCTTTATCAAGTAATCATTTTATAGGTGTATAAAAGTGTAATAAAATGAAATGTTGGAAATAAAAGAAGGTATATGGGTGAATCTTACATCCTTGATAAACTTTTACTTTATTTGAATTTCTTTAGGCCCATCAGCTAATTCAGCACAAGTTTTTTCTTTGATAATATGATCTTAATTATTTGTTATAAAATTATCTTTTGATAATCTTATGTTATTAATTTTAACTTATTTAAATTGCTTTTCATATAAAGATTTACAGGTTAGTATAAAATATTACAAGAGTATCTGATATTTAGCTAGGAGGTTAAAACTGAACCAAAGTTAGTATTCAGGGATAAAAATAGTCAATTTACCTTTAAGCCCTGGGATTTGTAGCAGTTTAGTAAATGCTTCTCAGCTTGTCTAGAAGGTAAAATTGTAAATTTTAATAGTGGGTGTGTTGACACTGTAGTAAAAGAATAGTTGTAATTTCTATCATTTTGACCTCTAGATGCCAGCACTTTTTTAATTAACTAATCTCAATACTCTTGTTGCAGCATCTTCAACTATTCTCTCTCATGAAGTTTTTCACCCACAAAATAACTCAATTGTTGAGTAAATTTGGCTCCCAAGATAAAATATGGATATTGCACTAGGATCAATTCATTGAATTTCAAAGGAATTCAGATCTTTTAAACCAAATGAAAACCATGATCTACATGAATGCTATTTAGCTTTTAAGTTAACTATGCAACATTATTTTATATTCAATAAATGTATTGACCTCTTTTTTAATCTTTTCATTATTATATATTATATAATTACCAGATATATATAATTGACACCAGCATTAAATGTTGGCACATGACATATCAATATCAATCAAATGGTCTATTCACAACACTGGCTGCTTTGAAATACATTAAGTGTTCAACTTCAATTGAATTTTTGGGATCTCTCAGCCAGCTATGCCCATTGAATTCTGATTCTAGAAAGCCAAATCTACTTCTAGTCCTCAAGGCTCTAACCAGTGTTGTAAGAGTTAAATGGCATGCTGCAATATTCAGGGGAAAATAACGAGGAAAAACTAAACAAATTGTTAACTGCTTGAGCAGCACTAGGCCAAATTGGGTGGAGGGACTCATTAATTTTGCGCCTCAGGAGGTATAACAAAAAACAGCAACCAAGATCAAAATGAGAAAGAGCAATTGCAAAGAAAAAGTCAGAAATTGAAGATTAGGAGGCAGAATACAACAAAGGCCAGGGAACGGCTAGAGAATCAGCCATAAACTGAAAGAGAACTGTAGACACATTGTCCACAACCAGGGCCAGCCGGCCAATATATTCTAGCATGGGTGTAAACCTTCCTTTATTTTCAATATCAGTGATAATAAGCTATCTAGAAACAAGTTTCTAGAGTGGGATGGGTAAAGTTTTAAGGTGATTCAGGATGAGAGTAGGGGATTCAGCAGCATCTGATTGGCTGGCAAGAAAATTTTCAGCAGTTGGAGAGCCTGCATTGGAATTAGGGTCAATGACATCACAACTTAAAAAATTCCGGCAACCAGTGGGTCAAGAACTGCCATCTCCAAATAGTGTATAACACATGATTTTCTTGTCATAATTATTTGAGAAAAAATACAGCAGGTCCAGATTTTCCAGGGCTACTTGAGAAATCCCGACTTTGACCCATTTTTAACAATGTCAGCAGTTAAATTGTCTATTTCTCTCCAGGGTTTGGCAGTGTTTTTTTTGCTGGTTTCTGGTCTTACAGGGGTGCAATATTCCTTTCATTTGGGTTTCTACCATAACAAGTGTGAGTTTGGCATTCAACTTCAAAGCCCAATCAGATTGGCCCATCCTGTCACGGTAAATTACATAATGCCAGGGATTATTTGGCCAAGTAGAAAGGCTCAAAAAGCCAGAAACCCTTTACAAAAATTGACTGATTTAACAGACTTGAATCAAAAAGTTGATTGAAAATGGGTTACAGCTGCTCCAGTTGAATCTGATTCCCCCTTGTAAACTGATGTTTATAAATTGATGTAATTTGAGGATCACCTGATATAATATTATTTATCAGCATGGTCATCAGAAGTTGATCACACAAGAGTTCTTTACAAACTGGACTAGATACTTACTTGACAATGTGGAAGGAATAGGAGCCCAGGATCCAGGCAGTCTTGCTTAGTCAAATTTTGATATATATTGAATAATTTTCACTGTTTCAACTCTTAAGAGTTGAGTCCTCCCAAAAATTTACTCAATAAAATCAAATCTCCCTTGGTCTAACCTTTATTTTCAATGCATCCTGCAGTTGGACTGTTGCGCTACATTCCCTACAATCTAAGCCTTAGTCAGATTATTACAGGAAGATGGGGCCCTGCTGTTGGCACTATGTTGTTGCCTCCGTCCAATGTTAATCCAATGCCTGCCAATCTTGGAGTTGTTCCTCCTAAGTTTGAAACGGAAAGTCTGGTTCTATCTCAATGTCCTGAATTTTATGCTAAAGACACTCTGATTCTCCCACAGGCTATTTATCTTGGGCTCTTCTGTTTAGGGTTAATCATTTTACTTAACCTTAGTATCTCATTTGGAAATTTCATAAAACGGTATTTGAAGCTGTGTTGGTGGTTAATCATTAACTCCATGTGGATTTGGGTGGTGATTCTCCACCACATGGAGACAGCTTCTTACTATCCCGCAATTTCTGTCACACATCCCAGCACAGAAAACATGTGTTTGGATTTATATTGGTTCAGGTTGACTATAAACCATTAACTTTTGGATTGTTTGGTGTCAGCTAATCTTGTGCAGACTTCTTTCTTGTATTGGGCCAAAAATTAAAGGATCAGGGATAGCCAGCATTGGCCAATCCAGCTTTTTGCTGCAGAACCAAAAGATAGTTGATTGGTAGGGCCAGGGACCTGACTTTAGAGCCCTTTAGATTGCTGCTTTTATGGATTTGGTTGGATGATATCCTGCAGATAACCAAGAGAGTGGATATTTGAATTTTGATTGATGCTGCCCTTGCTCACATACAGGGCTATTGGGGTGTGTGCATGCATAGAAATTCAAAAATTGTATATAGTTTGATGGTTCTGGCCAGCCCAATATATTAAAGGCACATCCATCCCCTAGATATAACTGTTTTGCCAAAACTTTAGAAAGTAAAATCTTTTAAATGAGAGTTGGTATAGCTGGAGGTTATGTTGAGACTTGATAGCCTTGCTCCCTGATATTCTCCTTAACCCTGCCACATTTTTGCCTGTTTCTAAGAAAGGCTCATTATTTTTTATTGTAAGTGTACAGGTTAAACTATGAGCCAATCATTCATAGTAATACAATTATAGTATAATAAACAAAATTTCATCCACCTGAACAGCACCAAGAAGAATTGGGATAAAGAATTCACTAATGTTGTGTCTTTAGCAGTACAACAGAAAACTGCAGTAAAAATCAAAATCAAGAAAAGCATCTTCAGAGAAAAATAGTAAATTTAAATAGGAAAATAAACATGATAGAGTTCTGGCCAAGGTACAGCCAGTGAGTCAGCTACCAACTGAATCATGGCAGAAGATAAGTTGTTCATCACAGGAATCAGTAGACCAATGTATTTGAACATAAGTATAAGAGCCCAAAATGAGCCAAGCAAAGTGATTTTGTATTTTTTTTCAAGCTCACGGACAATCAATCAAGCAATCAATTGATTGCCTTGTCAATTAAAGCTTGTGGGGTTAACATTCCTATTTCTCTCAGCCCAGCATCAAACCCCTGGAAGCAAATAACCCAGAAAACAGCCCAAAAGAAAACAAAATCAGTTTATAATTATTTTAATTGTTCTAAGCTACCAGTAGCTAAGAATTCAGGGGCCTAAAAGACACCAAATGAGCCCTAAGGCTAGGGCTGCCCTCCAGTGGCTGTAATTCAAAGATTGATCAATTTAAATACCCAATAATAATGTGCTAATACCAAGAAGGACAGGAAAACTGCCAGCCAACCAATGGAAAGTTATTATCTAGTCAGAAGCTAGTTTACTAGTAGAATATAGTTAAAAAAGTGACAACACTTTCTTTGTTTGCATTTCCCAAATAAAAAATGAAGCTTATGCAACTAGAGCCTTATATCTTTTCAGGGATTTACTATACTTCAGATTGTTTATCTTGTTGATATTTTTAAACAGAGAATACCAGCAAACACAGTTGCAGCATTGAAAATCTGAACAAAATGCCATTGTCTCAGCTAAACCTGAGCTTATCCCCTGTCAGAAGCTTGGATCAAGAAGTTGGCCCCACCTTTGTCACACTGTTCTTATAAAAGAGATCTTCTCAAATCTTCCTCCAGACCAATCCAAGAGAGAAGATAGGTTCTCCTGCCAAGGGAATAACTTCAACACCAGCCAATCTGCTATATGACTACAGAAAGCTAGGGTTTGCCTACATGATCATCTTAGGGCTCACTGAAAAAGCAACTCACATATAGAAGCCTTGCAGCCCTGGGCTACTGCTGCAAATTTATTTGATGATAATGGCACCTATCATGTACTGGGCCTTTCAGGCAAGAGCCTTCCCAGAAATGAAATGTTCTCCAGATACCAAACCTGGCTATGAAAATATGAATAGTTTAATTCTTTTGATATTTCTAAGGATAATAAGATATCTAGAAAAAAGTTTCTAGTAAGGCAGGAGAGAGGTTATGAAGGACTCCAGGGGTTGTCTTGCTTCTGATTGGCTGGACATTTTTTTATCTAAGAGAGCTATCATCTGGGATTTGGTTTTGATGGCATCATGATTGGGAATTTTGTGGTGATCAGCGGGTTAAGTGCCTTCCGTGCTAAATGATGTATATTGGAGGATTGATCTTCCAAGATTGATTGGTAGGAATGGGGGGGTCCAGATTCTCTGATGTTTCTTGAACAGCTTTTGCTTTCCCCCATTTTTATCAGTAGCAGTGTTCAAGTCCTCAAAAGTAGTCAAAGTCTTGATAGCAGCCCTTTGTTGCTTTTTTTGCAAGGGTTTATATCCCTATCATTTGGTGCCCTATCTTAACTGTAAGCTTCTAAATGAAAATAAAACATCATGCCTTCTTTATGACCATCTTTATTGGTGTAATGTTGCAACTGAACCAATGAGGATTCAGTATTTGGAATTGGGGAAGACAACAGTCCAATAGAAAGGACAGAATAATAAGAATAAGGGATTGTTTATTGTAGAATATTGTGGTTAATATACTATATGGGAAAAACCACAAGTTCACAGGGGGTGGCATAGTGGCGGGTTCTATGTAAGGTTCAAAGCCAAGGAATAACTTGTGCAGGGATCAGCAAAGTCAAATTGGCAGCACTCCTAATTAGGAGATAGTGCCTGCAATTCAACATTGCCATCAGATTGATCCATGCCATTAGATATGTCCTGGGGCAACTCATTGAGCGCCTCCTGTGTATTGTAAGATACATTGGTAGGCAAGGAGGAAAACTCAGTTGCAACAGTAACTAGATGTGGTTCTGCAGCATCCAGTTATCTTTGAGCAAGCACCTGGAAATGAACTAATAGTGGTGCCCTGTTTTTCTTCTGTGTTATTTCCCCAAGCTTGCCATAAGCTTGAATCAGCATAGTTTGTGAGAGAGCAGGGCTAAACTAACTAAGTTTGGCTCCCATCCTAGAGGAAGACTCCACCAGGACATCATCTAGTGCAGAACTGGTATGGACGCTTGAAGTGGCGTTCATAAAGAGGACACAGCAGATAGTCAGGGAAAGTAAGAGTCCAAACCCATAAAAACCATGCCACCAAGCAACCACGGAGCACGCTTAGATGCAGACTCTTGACTGCTCAAATCCTCCTCTTGGACCTGAGGAACTGAAATCTCTGAGAGAGAAGAAAAGGGAGGGGCTAAGCTAGGGAACATGGAGGGGACCAGTTCAAGGGCAGAGAGCTCAAGGTTGTCACAAATCAAGCTTCTTACAACAGTCTCACTGGTAACAAAAATGTCCTGAGCCCGTCCAGGGAGGTCCTCAAACATATGCACAAATTGAATGAGGTTGCTCCTGACATGGTGGAAGGTATGAGAAACACAACTCCAAACATCTGGAGAAGTGGTCCATATCATCACCAAGGCAGGGGCCAGGGTGAAGACCACAAACTTCAGGAAAGAGGCTAACATTTATAAACTGGGAGAAAGCTCTGAAAACCAGGTTTATGGAGGCTATTCTCCAACAGGACCACAGAAAAGAAAGATCCTGACAGTGCAAAACCCGCTGGGGAGTTTTCAAAGTGCAAGAGGTGGTAAATACAAGATATACATTCAAACAAAAAACAGGAGATGCTTTTACAAGCTATATGCTCAATTGAACAATGTAAGTGCTTTTTGAAGCGTATATGTAGTATAGGAGGCGGTAAAGCAAACAGGAGATAAATTTGAACTTAAAATAATTATATCTAAAGCTTTTAATACTAAATTCAAAGTTTGGACTAGGTTTTTGAAAGCAGGAGAGGTAAGTGGTCTTGTCAACACTAACTTTAACTCTAGAGGCTTTGAAAGGACGCCGGGAACCAGGGAAAGGCCAAGAAGGTAAGAAACATTAAAGTAAATTCTAACAAAGCCAGGAAAACAAAGAGGGCCAAGAAAAGCCCAAAAGTCAACTGATTTTTTTTTAAAAGTGTAAACTTTAATTGTTAAAATGAGCAAGCAAGGGACCAAAAGTCCCCTGACTTGCTTTAAGGGAAACCCATTTGAATTTGAAGGTCAGGTGACCTCAGCCAGTCATTTGATTGGATGAGATAGATATTTTGCCAGTAATTCCAGGGAGCTTGAATGGTTTCTCATCAATTTCTGGCCCAACCTCTGATCAGCTAGTGTCTAAAGGACACTTCAGGATGCTATTAATTCCAGTTTAAATGGATTTGTAAAGCCCCATAAAATGAGAGAGTATTCTAGCTAGGTAAGGCACCAAGTTGGTGACTTGGAATCCCGTTAGTGCCGTCAAGATGGGATAGACTGTCATCATCCATCTAAAGACTTTGGCATGTACATTAAAATGTCCAAAATTACCGGCAAAGTACGTAAGCACGTAGAAGACAAAGGAATATATTGCTATGTGCTGGGTGGAGTGGGGTGACACTAGCGTGGGCCAGGAGTACACCTTGGAGGAGTTGAGCTGCGCTGGCTCCTCATAGAAGTACTCGTCAGGTGGTTTGTTGCAAGGCCCATGCTGGTGAGAGTGTTGGTGGCCCCCAATCCCGAGGTAGGCTGTGAGAACAGCAGAGAAGATTAAGTGGTTCATCTTCAGTTCCTGGGAAAGGGCAGACAAAGCTTAGTGTCTTAACTTTCTGTAGTGTAAAGTTTTTGGTATTGATTTATGTGATACTATTGAGGGGTAATTTCACTCAATGATAGCACAAACTACCATCAAGTGATTGAGGTTTATTATATACTGTCATCCTTAGTGGGGCATGAATAGTACAAAGCATTGGATAGGGGACCCCAAACACTTGGTGTTGTCTGGGATTCCCTTTTGGGAGTGGAATGGGAGTGGTTTGGCAAGCAATGAATTGTTATCCTTGGCATGGCATGGAATTGGAGCATCTTCAGGCACAGTAATGCATTTCAATTCAGCTTTTGCAGTTGATGCATTATTTGTAATGCTGGACTGCTTTTCACCCCCTCCAAATTTGGTAGATTCCAAATTTGGGCAGCAGTTCCCCCTCTATTTGGGTTTGGGGAAATTGCCTTTTTGGGTTTCCCCTTTTGGCAATTTCCCCATTTGGCGGACTTGGTGGGGGACTGGCTGGCCGTGGTGGGTGGGCGGGGGCTGGCAGCCGGCTGCGCGGCCTGCGGACTGGGTATAAAACCTGTCCGAATTAAAAATTTTATTTTTAATTTCAATTTCAAAAACCCGGCTTCCTGCAGCAGTTTCCCCAATAAGGGGGAACTGCTGCCTTTTTTTATCTTGTTCTTTACACTGAAGTGTGCACAAAACATCCTTCTGAACACCAGTGTTGTCAGGAATATTCCTGACAGGATTTTGTTGATTTAACCAAAGTGCGACCTGATTGTTTGGGCTTAATTAATTTTAAATGCGGGCGAGCCCAAGCCAAAAAATAATCCAAATCAATCAGAGGCTCCTCCCAAGTGGGAACAGAGTTCAAAACATCAGTATTCACCACCAGGGAAGGGTATGCCAACACAAATCTCTCACCAATCATGTGGGCTAAATCCTCAAGAGAATTAAGGGGCTTGGCTGGCTTCTGAGCAGATTTTTTTTGTGTGACGCAGGAAGATTGTCCTATCCAAGGCTAAAGGGGGGGGAGTGACTTTAATATGTGGATAGCTTATATTAGCAAATAAGCATGGTCCCACCTGAAATGTTTGATGGCCATCTGGTTATTATGGTTGCAGCCCAGTATTGTATAGGGCTTCATTGTGATTGGACAGACCATGAATAGCAACCATGGGTCCTGAGCTGCACTTTACAGCTGATCACCCAAGCATTATTACACCTGGATTGGTATTTAACCTGTATTGGCTAGATATAGAGGCTATGCTTTAAAACATCAACCATAGAAGGATATAGTACATTGGGCTATGGCTTGATTGTCATGTTCTGCTGCTTTAATCAGCTAGAACTACCCCTCTTTATAAAATCCTGGTGCCCCTGCTTTGGTGTGATATGAGCAAGCTTCAGTTGGGTTGAAGTTTCCTCAAGTCTGATGCTACCCTTTTTAAAGACCACCATTTCTTTTATAGCTTTGTTGGTAATAAGTTGGTGCTTGGGGTTGGGTATTTGATAGGTTCTATTAGGTGAAATCTATGTGGGTTTAGTGGATATTGGCATGGACAGATGATGTATTTGATTATTGATCTACGGTGTGTTGGTTGGGTGATGCTATGAGACTTGACAAAAATAGGGGTTTATGGATCTGTGCCATCAGTGGTTTAGTGCACGACCTCTGTTTGCTCCAAACTAAGTTTGGCTGGTTATGATTGTAAGAGTTGCAGGATGGTATCCGCTTTCATGAACAATTGATTGAATGTAGGGCTAAACTTGGCTTACATCTACTGTCGTATTTTGGGGAAATGCAGTTTACAGGGAAGGGCTTGAGATGTAGATAAGTTGGGGTAGTTTAGTTGCATAAGTGCTTGATTAGGCAAGGGTTGAGGTTGTGTTAGAGTAGGGTGGTTCTATTTATTTTTGCGAGAGTAGCTGTCAGAAAGAAAGGGCTAAAGAGGCGTCTGGGGTAGTTAGCATGGTTATGGTAGCAGGGGTTACCTGGATGAGCCTTTCAAGCCTCTCAGAAAGCGTTGGGTGGTTCAATGAGTTGGCTATTTTGATTGCGCTTTGGAGTGAAGACGGGCGATTGAGGAGAGCCGCAAGTTCTAGGGAGTACCGCAACGAGGTACCGTCTTGACATGCCTTCTTGAAGAGTTGGAGGAGAAGCCGGTCTTCGACGAGGGCTTGGCTGCTTTTGGCTGAAACTGAAGTATTCAGCGATAGATCACGCATCACCCATTGCGCCATAAGTTGGCCTTCGACTTCTGCTTCACCTTGGGAAGTCTCCATGGCGGGGACCTTCCATGGCACCTGTTCGGCACGTGGCGAGGTAATCCAGCTAGGAGCGGAGGTATCAATGCAATACAAGTATCCAGCTGCTAGCCCATAGGGGGCATGTTTAGCAAGATCCAGGCTGGCCACTGGGTGCCAAAGAGCACGTTCAGGCTGATGCGGGTGGGCAAGCACTTGGACTAGGCCATTGGAGTCGGAGCAGGCGGGGAGGCCTTCATCCGAAAAGCCTACCCACTCCAACGTTGCCTCGGGTGCAAGTGTCAGGGGGCCTGAGGCTATAGTTTGATGGGCAGAGACACTGTAGAGTGAATACGCGAGACGCAGCTGGCTACGCTCAGCTGAGGTGTGATAGACATGCAGGACAAGCTCCTTGTAGTCGGTGGCTATAGAGAGCATTGTGGGGGAGGGAGCCATGCACATGTACGTTTGGATGCCGGTGCATGAGAAGAAGCGAACGAAGCCTAGCGTTGTGGTGATGATGGGACCATGTGATGTAGTGACTGCGGTCTGGAAGTCCTCTCCCTTGGGTAGTTTTGCTTCCCAGGAGTTGTTAATGTCCCAGCTGCCGTGGGGGCGGTAGAAAAGAACGGCAGGCTGGGCTTTGGCACCAGCAGGGATGACAAAGTCATCGTCATCAGCGTAGTCGTCAGTATCAGCAGCCAAGGCATGCATAGCAAACATGGCGCCGAGAGGGTCGAGGCTGGCAATGGTAAACAGCCTTGCATCGCTGAAGGAATAATCCTTGAGCTGCTCCTTGTTATGGAAGGTGACGGAGTAAATGGGATCGCTTTGCGTCAAGAAGACGGTGATGTATCCAATGTTATTGAAGGCAAGGAATTGATGGGCGGATCCTTCAACTAGCGTTGCGCATGGCTGGAAGCTTGGCTGAACTTCCACCACCGCCACTGCTGCCATTGGCTTGTAAGCAGGGGCAGCAGGATCCGACATGATGTCGACATCGGAGTCAATCTCCATGGGCGTAGCACCTTGGCTGGGGGAGTCGGAAACCGCAAGTTCGTCTTGTTCACCGAACATCTCGTCCAACTTGTGGGCGAACGAGTAGGTGACACGCGCCCAATCGCTGGCCCGAAAACTATTTTTGAGAACAATGGCGTCAAGGAAGGTCACACTTCCGTTTTCGTCAGCCAAGGTCAGAAGGTTGGTGGTTGGAGACCAGTCGAGCCAGGTAATAGTGGCGGTGTGCTTAAGGGCAGCGCATATGGTCCAGTCTTCAGCACGCCATACGACGAGCGAAGCATCGCTGGCAGCGGTGGCAAGAAACTGCCCGTTGGGCGTCCAGCGGCATATCTTTACAGGCGCAGAATGGCCGCCACTAAGTGTCTTGTAAGGCGTGAGCTCAGGACTTCGGAGCAGCTGAATTTCTCCAGCGGCAATGGCAGGCAATGCCACCATCTTCCCCAGCGGGTGGTAGGCAATGATGCAGCCTTCGTTGAGCTCTGGGCGTGATGAAGGACCCACCCGATCAAGGGATGTCTTATGTGAATTATAACTGCCCTCCTCGAGGGAACTAAGATCCCAAGAGGCTAAGGTCCCGTGACAAGACAAAGCTACCAGCATTTGGCCATTTGGATGAAATGAAATAGATGCAGGAGGATATTTAAGTCCAGACAAATAGTGGCACTTGCCAGTGGCAACGCTGACCAACTTAATTGTCAGTTCATCCGAAACAACACCCAGCATTTGATCCTCGGCCATTGGCTGCAGTGCCAACTGACGGATCGGCAGAGTGCAGCGGGTAACCGTGGCCTGGAACAGCATGGAATCTGATCTGAACATTACCACACTTCGGTCCTCCGACCCGGTAAATAGGGAACTGCCCTTTTTAAAGCTTAGCCATGAAATATGCTTTCCTTACTGTTGCCAGGATGGTGGTGACAGGCTCAGAGTGATGCTCAATTGTACGTGCTTCTTCAGCGCGAGCATCGACATTTGCCCCAAAGCACCGCACCAAGCTATCTCTTCCACATGTAAAAACGTTTCTAGAAAACATTAAGGCGGTATCTAAAAACTCAAAATAGGAGTTTTATTATCGAACTCCTGCTGATAGGAAGATTGCAAATGGTTTCAAAATAACTACTAGAGACTAAATAATTTCACCCACTTGGCCCATATTATTGTCAAAAGATCTTATCACTATTTATATCAATACATGATTGGGGCACTAATAGAACATCTCAACCTGATGATCTGATTTGTTTGCTGATCCAAAATTTTGGAATTTTTATACCAAGGTATAATAAGCAGCTATGCTATATACTGATTAGCTATTAGGCCAATCTATCCCTTAAATCATAATCTCGAGACACAAGTAGCTTTGAAATTTGGAGGCTATCATCCACAATTTAAATTTAAATAGAATCCTCTAAAATTGATTGCAGGGCTCATCTTGAATAACTAATTTAAAAATTGCAATACCACCAAAAAGATAAAGATTTGAGAAGATACTGTTTGAGAAATAATGCTTTAAAATGTTATAATATTTAGTTAGCTATTAAAAGCAAAGGCAGGATTATATAGATTTCTGTTTAAACCATAATCTCCTATATTTGAACTTCTGCTTTCAATGCCTCTTAGAAAACGATTTTCCTAAACTTGGTTCAAAAAGGCAATCTGCAACAAAACAAAACTTGAAAATGCCCCAAACTTCCCAGGACAACTGGTCTAAAGTCAATTAAAAGGGGGGCTCGCCGATCAGCGATGGTTGACGATAGCCAGCTCGGGATTACCTGCCATCCTCCGAGAACGAGATAGCGGTATGCCCCTCGGTATGGGCGTAAACCGTCTGCTTTTCTTCCATTCCAACCTGAGGGTCGAACCCCCTCCACCTTAAATTCTCCCCCACCAACCCTCCCACCTCAGTCTTAAAATCGTTTTCGGGCGCCGCGAACTCGTAGGTTGGTGCGGGCTCGAGTTTCCCGATTAGGGAGCCATCCAATCACCCTGGCTTGAATTTTGCTAGATCTTCCTCCCCAAACGAAAACTTTAAGCTAAGCTACCAAATAAACCTAGCCAACCAAACTTCAACCTCCCACTACACACAGTAGAGAACAGTATATCAATAACTATTGGATCACCCTATCCAAGAGTTAAGAACTCAACCCACAAGTTAAACATATTCCTACACACTTTATTCTAATAAATCTCCCATCCTTGATAACTGCACTTTTCACCACTGTTGATTTAGACAAACCAGAGCAAACTGTTACAGTAGAAAATCAAATGGAAGGGATAGTACGCTCTCGCAAAACCAGAAACCAGCAAAGAACCGCAGCCAAACCCCTGAAAGAAATGGTCGACTTAAATGCCGTCATAGACAAAAAATGGGTCAAAGCTGGGGTCGCCCAAATAGCCCTGGAAAATCTGGACCTGCCCTACTTTTCCCCAAATAATTATGACAAGAAAATTATGTGTTATACTTTATTTGGAGATGGTAGCGCTCGACCCGCTGGTCGCCAAAATTTTGTGAATTTGACGACATTGACTCAGATTCCAATGCAGGACCTTCAACTGCAGAAAATATTCTTGCCAGCCAATCAGATGCCACAGAACCCCCTCCCCTCCCATCCTGAACTCCCTTAAGACTTCCCCATTCCCATCTAGAAACTTGTTTCTAGATAGCTTAATTTCCCTCAAAATAAAAGAAAGTTTATCCCAGAATGATGGCCTATCTGGGGCTGTTTGCCCCTGTCCTCAAAAGATTAGCCGTTGTGGCGGTCAAGGTTGCCGTCAACTCCATGTCAGTGACCTGGCCCGCCCTCTACATGCCGATGCCTTCAGATTCTTTCTCTAATTTCTCTCTGCAAGTCATTTGCTTGTTGACAATTTTGACCTCCATCTTCTGCTACACCACCATTGGATCCAATATGTTGAAACCGTCCTCCTGATTTGGTATACTGCTTGTTAAGCAACTCACAATCTGCTTATTATATCCTCATTGTATTTCCTTGAATCACGCTGCATACCATTTCACTCTAACACAAACATAATTTACACCAAAACAAGGGGCAAGGTTACTCTAGCATCATTGGGATAGGCATCCATCAGTATCTCTACTACCCCACCAAATATATCAATCCTAAAACCATTGCCCCATGTATGAATACAAAAATAAATAACAAACCAACTCATACATGGATGCTCCAGATTCTAAACCAAGCACCAATGTATATCAAGCCTAGTGTCAGGGTACCAACCTGTTTGAGCCAGCCCTTTAGATGTGGGGATAGAGCAGGCTGATAGGTAGGACCCACCAGAGGATTAGTGCTAGCTTGAATACATAAGAGAGAAAATTCTTATCCAGGACTAGGATCCAGCAGTAGGGATCATAGTATCATTTACCCCTGATAGGGTAACATACATGATCCCAAAAAACTTCTTGGAATTATCTATGAGGTCTGAGGCAGACAGATAGCAGGGCTTTGGGGTAAGAGATGGGTCTATTGGAACTTGATACACTGAGAGATAATTGTACTTATCTCTAAACAACTAAGTTCAAGAGTACAGTATTTTTACAACCTGTTGATATGAACAAAATGGGTTCAGTTCAGAAAAAAAGGCAACTAGTCTCACTTGAAGATCAACTTAATAAAACTCCATCTATCTGGGTCCAGATTACAAAAATAGTTAATCACATAACAAAATTAAAATTGAATAAATAATTCTAAACCAAGACAGCAAAAAAGAAGCCCATATTAAAAAACACAAACCAGCAATTCTGAAGCAATTTACATACACTGTGATAGTGATCATGTAACACAAATGATACAATAAGAGAACAAAGTTGGTTCAGTCACAGAAGTTGTCAGGATACAAGGAGTACCGTGGAGCTCCAGCAGGTGAGAGAGGAATTGAAGAAGGTACTGGCATGGCCCACCAAATGATGGGACCTAACTTTACCAGGTAGGGAAGGGCCTTCCCACCCACAGCCCAGGGCCCAGCTGCTGGCAAGGCAGAATCAATCAACCCTGTGAGCGCCAGATAAAGCACTCCCAGGAATTGACTACTCTGGCTAGTAACATCAGAAGTGAGTGGGGTTGAGATGGTTGGTTTGTGTGTCAGGGGTGGTTTCATGGGGACCAGGTAGGCAGCAGGATTGTTGTATTTCCCGTTGAAGATCAAAGGGTATATGGTGATTGCTTTGCCATCACAGACAATTTGGTAGGGTTCCTTGGGTGCGTTTGGGCAGGTGTATCACTGCAAGTCTTCCAATATCCAGGGTTTGTGGTCAGGATTTGGGGGGTACTCAGTGAAATGCACAGGGCCAAATGAAGTGTTGTGAGGGCGGTAGTAGTCAAAGGCTTCAGTTTTTTCAACTGAAGTCTGACTATCTATTACTGTGGATGGGTACTGAAGCTTTGGTGTTTGCAGATGAAAGAGTATCAAAAATAAGTATGGAAACAGATTGGTGAACCAAAGGTTCATAACAACTTTATTGGTAAGGATGACAATAGAAACTTTTTCAGGTGCTTCTGATTTATATACTTACTCACATGCAAGTGCTTCTGGGCATTATTCCGGTGCTATTTGTGTGGCAAGGCTTGGCATCTCAGGTTCTGCTGTTTGGTTGGCTGCTTCATGGTAATTTTTGGGGTTCTCAGGAACAGTTGTTTGGCTTTTTGGTGGCCCATCTTGGCTTGGCTGGTCATTGGTTCTGGAAGGTTTGGCTTCAGGGGTCATGGGGATTTTCCCAATTTGATCACCATTTTTGGACTGGCTTGACAGGCATTCCTGAGGCAAAAGAACTTGATTAAAAAAGGGGTTCTCAATTGGGAAACCCAAATTACTTAATGGAGGGTGGGCTTGAACTGGGTTTACTGGGCAGCTAAAATTAGCCTGCCCAGGCCCAACCAAACCTACCAAGGCTTGGGAGTAGCTTTTGGGGCCCAGAATAGGCCCTGCAGCTGCCACTAGGGCAGGAATGGTTCCCAAACCTGGGTTTTTGCTTTTCAAAGCAAATCCAGGTGTGGGCAAACATTCCCTGCCCGCTTGCCCTGCCTGGCAGCTAGGAGCGGGTTTGATTCCTGCCTGGGGCTTTGATTCTGTTACTTTTGTAACAGAAGTGGTTTTTTTAAACACAAAATAGCACATTTTTTGACAATCTTGATTATTTTTGTTACTGAAAATAAAAATATTGGCTTTCAAGAGTGAACCAACTAAAATCTATTCAGGAAACTGAATCATTATTTTCAATGTATGTGCTTTTAAGTTTTGGTCATTTATGTCTGAGATAGTGTGCCAAATGCAGTAGTTTTAAAAGCTATGGCAACAACCAAAAATACTTCAGATTAAAACAAAACAATTTCAGATTTAAACAAAATCCAAGTTGCGCAAGATTCAGGATTCAATTAATTTATAAAATTTCAGTTAATTAATGAACTGTCAAACAAAAAACAAAATTTCACTAGCCCATCATACAAAATTATATCAAACATCAAATGGTGTAGTTCAAAGCACAAACAAAATGAACTGACGCAACAAGTGAGATGAATAGATGCTATTCTGAAGTATATTATAATCCAATCAGGATTCATACAAGGCACCAACAGAAGGACTAAAATGAAACAAAATTAGAGCAATCTAGAAGCAAGATTCCAAAAGCACAAAACAAAATGAACTCACACAAGATGTGTAGTGTGAGCAGCCTAAAATAGAAATATAACAGTTTAACAGCCAATCAACAGCTATCCAATTTAGGGACAGAGGCATTTTATTCATTTTCATGGATCCTTATTTGTATGGAATGGTTTTGAGAATCTTCCAAATATGGACTCAAGATTACAATAAAAATAAATCATTAAAATTTCAAAATTTCTACTTTTAGTGATTTTATCCTAGGTTTTTTTACAATGGTTTTTACTAGCAATATCTTTGACAGTGCCAGCAGCCAAGCCAACAGCAGCCAAGCCAGCTTCAATGGAGGCAAGGATCATAACATGGAGGCACCTGTTTATACCCAAGCCTTTGAGGCGAGTAACGAGGAAGCTGACCTGTTACTGACCCCCGACTCATATGGCTTTGACTTGTTCAGTAGTCACTTAGTGTCTAGCTCTGCCCCTGCTCCCGTATCCACCCCCACACAAGCTTTCTGTCAAACAACCAATCAGGATGATAACCTTGATTTGGAACAACTTCCTGCCATTAGCCAACCTGCCCCCCTACAGCCAATCAGGCTTCAGCTTCCCTGGTCCAGCGCCCCAAGCGACAAATCATCACCGCCCAAATTCTCCAGGAAATTTTGGCACTGAATCTACAGGGTCTGTCCTGGGAACAGATTGTCACCCAGTTGCAATTTACCCAAGATACTGTCATGCGGGAATTCAATAACCTGATGAACAGGGGGAATCTGATCAGGATAGCCAAGAAGCCCAAGAAGACCCCCAAGTCACAAATATCTGAGGCATACCCAATCATGCTTAACCTCCTCCAGCGGGACCCCAAACTTCCCCTAACCCAGATCTACAAACATCTTGCACGCCATAACATATGGGTCTCTGGGCGCATGGTGCAGCTCTGGATGCACAGAAAGGTGGCTTTCATACGGGTTCTTACCAATTTTGCTGGCGACCAATGGGATGGTGCTGAGGATTCCCTGTATGATCTAGACATCAAATCAAACCTGGTCTGATGCCTGACTAGTCTAACAGATGACATCATGTTTGTCTTGTACTACAAGTTATCAATTGTGTTTGACAATTTCAGTGAGCAAGGAAAAGCCGCTGCCAAGAATAGAAGAAAGAAGGTCAAGAAGGGGATGTTTATTGGTGCATTTCTGGCTGTTTCAGCCAAGGGTTTTGTCTACTATCAGACAAACCCAGATTTCATTGATGGCTACTTGTACAGACACACCCTCAGTGGATTACTTGACTCCTGGGATGGCTCAAATTCAAAGCATCGGGTTTTCTTGAGCCACCAGATGAAGGGTAGCTCCACCACCCTTGAGGCCATCCAGCAACGCGGGCACTAGGTCTCTGTGTACCCAGCTGGCCATGCAGACATCTATCTGGCTGATGTTGTCTTCTTTAACATTGAAGATACACTACGGGAGCGCCACCCTCAGGCTTTCGACGCTCTCTATCTTGGGGTCCTTGACCAAAATTCTCTCTTTGGTCACCAGCTGGTGGCAACTTGTTTGCACAAATGGTTTTCCATGTGAACATGGGTAACCAATCACAGAAAGACAAGCGCCTCTCACCACGTGCCACTGCCACCTACCATCCCATCCAGCCAATGACAGACAAGGAATACACCAAGTTGTATATGGCAGCCATCACGCAAAATCCTCCTGCCTCCACCCCCACCACCAATACCCTCACCTGCAAGCCCAGCCTACCCAATTCCAGACCCCCCAGGCCAGCACCACCTCTACGTCTTCCTTCCTATGCTATTCTGCATCCTAGGAATCACTCTTCCCTGCCCCAATAAACCCCCTGTTGCCAAACATTTTCTATTTATATTATCTTTATTTTGAATTTCAATTGTTCATGTTCTCTTTGTTTATAGTTGGCTATATTCTTTATGTTCAGCTTATTTCTATAAAATCATATATTTACTATGTTGTGCATATAGATCCAGAAAACAGTTATTTTTAGCACTTTGCACAGCCCTTGTGAAAATATTAACAACAATTTGGATGATCAGCTGAATTTGAATTAAAAAATTATAGGTTAATTGATTTTAGATAAAGTTGTTACTGATCCAAATTCAAAACCTTAATGATAAACTTTAAGCCAATCAGAAGCCAAGTGATAAAGTGATTGTTGTGACATAAAGGGTCATTCAATAATTCTTTGATGCATGTGTGCTAATTAATATGATTGGCTGGTTGTTTTGCTATTGTGTGCCATTGTTGCTGTGGCAAGTTGTTGGTGGACTAGTGCCCAATCAGATGCTGGGGTAGCACTAGTCCACCAACAACTTGCCACAGGGGCAATGGTGTACAATAGCAAAAGATCCAGCCAATCATATTAATTAGCGCACATGCATCAAAGAATTATTGAATGACCCTTTATGTCACAACAATCACTTTATTACTTGGCTTCTGATTGGCTTAAAGTTTATCATTAAGGTTTTGAATTTGGATCAGTAACAACTTTATCTAAAATCAATTAACCTATAATTTTTTAATTCAAATTCAGCTGATCATCCAAATTGTTGTTAATATTTTCACAAGGGCTGTGCAAAGTGCTAAAAATAACTGTTTTCTGGATCTATATGCACAACATAGTAAATATATGATTTTATAGAAATAAGCTGAACATAAAGAATATAGCCAACTATAAACAAAGAGAACATGAACAATTGAAATTCAAAATAAAGATAATATAAATAGAAAATGTTTGGCAACAGGGGGTTTATTGGGGCAGGGAAGAGTGATGCCTAGGATGCAAAATAGCGCAGGAAAGAAGACGTAGAGGCGGCGCTGGCCTGGGGGGTCTGGGATTGGGTGGGTTGGACTTGCAAGTGAGGGGTATTGGTGGCGGGGGTGGAGGCAGGAGGATTTTGCGTGATGGCTGCCATATACAACTTGGTGTATTCCTTGTCTGTCATTGGCTGGATGGGCTGGTAGGTAGCAGTGACACGTGATGGGAGGTGCTTGTCTTTCCGTGATTGGTTACCCATGTTCACATGGAAAACCATTTGCACAAACAAGTTGCCACCAGCTGGTGACCAAAGAGAGAATTGTGGTCAAGGACCCCAAGATAGAGGTCATTGAAAGCCTGAGGGCGGCGCTCCCGGAGTGTATCTCTAATATTAAAGAATACGACATCAGCCATATGGAAGTCAGCGTGACCAGCTGAGTACACGGAGGCCTGGTGCCCGCGTTCCTGGATAGCCTCAAGGGCGGTGGAGCTACCCTCCATCTGGTGGCTCAAGAAAACCTGGTACTTGGAATTTGAGCCATCCCAGGAGTTGAGTAATTCACTGAGGATGTGGCTGTATGAGTAGCCATCAATTAAATCTGGGTTTGTCTGATAGTAGACAAAACCCTTGGCTAAAACAGCCAGAAACACACCAATGAAAGTCCCCTTTTTGACCTTCTTCTTTCCTTTTTGAGTGGCGGCTCTTCCTTGCTTGCCAAAATCATCAAAAGCTATCAATAGCTTGTAATAAGAGATGAACATGACATCATCGGTTAGACTAGTCAGGCATCAGACCAGGGTTGATTCAATGGTGGTGTCATACGGGGAATTCTCAGCGCCATCCCATTGATTGCCGGCAAAATTGGTAAGAACCCATATGGAAGACACCTTTCCATGCATCCAGAGCTGCACTATCTGCTCAGACACAAATGCCATGATGCGCAAGTTGCTTCTGGACCTGGGCCAAGGGAAGCTTGGGGTCCCGCCACAGGAGGTCAAGCATAATTGGGTATGCCTCAGATATTTGTGACTTGGGGGCCTTCTTGGGCTTCTTGGCTGTCCCAATCAGATTCCCCCTGTTCATCAGGTTGTTGAATTCCCGCATGACAGTAGCTCGGGTAAATTGTAATTGGCTGGCTATCTGATCCCAGGACAGACCCTGCAGGTTCTGTGCCACAATTTCTTGAAGAATCTGAGCAATAAGAATTTGGCATTTGAGGCGCTGGGCTGGGGAAGCTGAAGCCTGATTGGCTGTAGGGGGGCAGGTTGGCTAGTGGCAGGAAGTTGTTCCAAATCAAGGTTATTATCCTGACTGGTTGGTTGACAGAAAGCTTGTGTGGGGGTGGATACGGGAGCAGGGGCAGAGCTAGACACTAAGTGACTACTGAACAAGTCAAAGCTATATGGGTCGGGGGTCAGTAACAGGTTAGCTTCCTTATTACCCGCCTCAAAGGCTTGGGTGTAAACAGGTACCTCCACGTTCTGAGCCTTGCCTCCATTGAAGCTGGCTTGGCTGCTGTTGGCTTGGCTGCTGGCGCTGTCAAAGATATTGCTAGTAAAAACCATTGTAAAAAAACCTAGGATAAAATCACTAAAAGTAGAAATTAAAAAATCAATGATTTATTTTTATTGTAATCTCAAGTCCATATTTGGAAGGTTCTCAAAACCATTCCATACAAATAAGGATCCATGAAAATGAATAAAATGTCTCTGTCTCTAAATTGGATAGCTGTTGATTGGCTGTAAAACTGTTACTTTTCTATTTTAGGATGCTCACACTACACATCTTGTGTGAGTTCATTTTGTTTTGTGCTTTTGGAATCTTGCTTCTAGATTGCTTTAATTTTGTTTCATTTTAGTCCTTTTGTTGGTGCCTCATATGAATCCTGTTTGGATTATAATATACTCCAGAATAGCATCCATCCATCTCACTTGTTGTATCAGTTTGTTTTGTTTGTGGTTTACATTACACCACTTGATGTTTGATATAATTTTGTATGATGGGCTAGTGAAATTTTGTTTTTTTTTGACAGTTCATTTATTAACCAAAAATATCTAAATTATTTGAATCCTGAATGTCACACAACTTGGATTTTGTTCAAATCTGAAATTATTTTGTTTAATCTGAGGTATTTTTGATTGTTGCCATAGCTTTTAAAACTACTGTATAAGCAAGCCTATCTATCTATCTATCTGCCTGTCTGCAATGTCATCTCAAGTGGTCTCAAGATGTAAGAGATTATATCAAATTGTTTGCTCTATATTATTTAAATTTAAAGTTAATGTCCAAGACAAAAGCTTGATTTGACTCATTCTAACATGTGTTGTAACTTTGCTGTTTTAGCAGAGTTAAAAGGGGAAAATAATTGGAAACTATATCATAATCTTTATTAAGGTATTAATAATATATAGCAAGGGTTAAATTGGGGTAACAAAAGCATGATTGAGACAATCACTCAATTGGATTGGATAGAGGGTGGTATGATATTTGTACTGAGTTAAGCGCCAAGTTGAGTGGTACACTGTGAAGGAATTATCATTGGGTCCTGTTGCTGGTTTTGGTAATTTGATTTGAATATTTATCTGGCTTCAAGTCACAAGGAAGTTGGGTTGTGGGTCACAGAACTGTTTGGGCAGAACCTTACCGGGGGTTGACCCCGTTGTTTCAACACATGCAATCTCTTACATGCATCTTTGAAAGTACAAAGATTGATTTTGTGAAGTATGAAATAATTTATATAAAATGATAATATAAGCCACTCAGACTTTAATAACTATACATTTAAATATTTGATTATTAAATTGTGTTCAACTATTGCAACCATTGCAAAGTAACTTATATGAGTAGATTATCCAACTTAAGAATGTGTGGATTAAAATTAGAAAAAAAACACCAGATTATTTAAAATAATTTTTGTGATTGGATGGTCAAACTCTCTAATGAGGATTGAATTGACTAAATAATTAAGATCTTAGTCAAATTAAATAAATGTAGCTCAAAAATACATATAATTATCAGTTAATTAAGAGATTGTTGGTCTGTACATTTCAGAATTCATTTGCTTTAAAGAGAAATAATAGAAAATTACACTTGAATTCATCACCTGATACAATTGGCTGTATATTGCTTCATAGTTAATAGATGTATCACCTGATCCAAAAAATTCATACTGTTTCATATTTAACCTTTCTTATTATTCTATCATCCTAATAATGATGTCAGTGAAGTGAACCAAAAATAATAGTATTAAGACTTATTAAAAATAACTTTCATAAAATTCAGATTGCTGTAAATTCAGAGCCTAAATGTAAAAATGCAGGATTATCAAATCCTTGGTCCAAATTTCAAATCACTTTTTCAGGGAACTCAGCTGAGTGAAAATTAAAATATTTAATATAATCAACCATTTAATTTAACTTTTTTGATTTATTTAAATTGGCAAATTTTGAATCCCTTGAGAATATAACTCAACTAACAAAAGACAAAACACAGCAAACAAATACAGGATACATGAATCAGAAATGCAGGATTTGTCAAAACAGTAGGCTTGACCCGCCAGCAAGGTTCCAAGTAAGTGAATTTGTGACCCGCAATCCAATTATCCAGTCACCCGAAGCCAGGTTAGGAAGTCAACTCAAATTTCCAAAAACAACAACATGAACAGAAGTTGAGTCCCCATGGTGGATACCTTGTTTTGGTGCTTGACTCATTACAAGGATCAAGCCACCCCCTTCACCATCCTACCATGTGATCAACACTATCATTTTCCTATTATTCATAATGGCTATATAATACCTGTCTCTCAATAAAGAATATTATCTAGTTTCTAAATATTTTCCCCTTTTAACTCTGCTAAAACAGCACAATTACAACATTGGCAGCAGAAGTAGGGTTTTCATCCTACTTTATCCCCCAAAATTCCACCTGTTGCCTGTACATGCTGTGGCCAACAAATCCTTGATAGAATCATGTCTGGCCTCCTGCTGGACTGGACACTGTGCACACCTGGTGCTGAGATACCTGATGGGGTTTTCCTCTACCAGAACATGGTGATCCTGCTTCCCAGCTTCAATGCCCTGTTGGCACAAGGTTTCTTCCAAGCATCTGTTGCTATACCTTGAGCAACTGACAAGAATACCATGCCAGCCTACGTAGCCCAGAGACTTTGGAGGGCTGCCTTAGAATCTTTTTCTGGAGCCAACGACAATAACACCACAGCATGGATTCAATCTGCCCAAAGCAAGCTGGCCCAAATAGAATGCCCACAAGAATTTTGGATTTCAGAAATCTCCATCCAAATAACTCATGATGCTGGCACTTGGTGTGACAAGCAGCAAGAAGAGCACACTGAGAAGGATTGGGACACTTTCAAACAGGACTTCTTGGCAAGATTTGTGCTAAAGAACACTGCACTCATGATCATATGCCAAGTGAAGAACCTAACCCAGACAGGTACAGTGAAGGAGCTCACCTGCGCCTACGAGGAACTTCAACTATGTGCCCCCTCCAACATGGCCTTTGATACTCCAGCTACCCAACTCATGTACTATGAAGTCCTCAAGTTGCATTTAATGAGGCACATAAACCTGGCCCAAGTAACTAACTTGCAAAGTCTGTATTGCAAAGCAGATAAATCAGAACAAACGTCCAAAGCTCTCCACAAGGCACAAACTGGAAAGAGGGAGAGACCCAAGGATTCTCACCCAGCCAGGCGTCCTAACCAACCACCCCTGGGAACAACAGCAATAACATGAACCATAAACCGCAGGATCAAATGGACATAGAAACAGGAACAACATCCATTCAAACTGTGCCCATTTCCATATTACTACCACACAAGACAATCCAGGCAAGGGGAAAGCCCGGGGAGAGCACTAAGTGAGCCAAGCTCTCCCCACACAACTCCTGACTTGCCCAATGATAAACACTGACCCAAAGACATGGACCAGTGTTCAATGATCCAAGTGCCCTCAGAAGACCCAGTACTCTATACCATTGCCAGGCATCCCAATAAACTGATGTCCTATCCTTTCCGCTTTTGCAGTTACACAGGCTCAGCACTCCTGGACTTGGGCTCAGATTGAACCCTAGTCAACAGCAGCTTTGTAGATAAGTTCAAGCTAAGCACCAATCCTTTGCGGATTAAAAACATGGTTTTGGCTGATGAACATCACATTGCTGTGACAAGGGAAACTGCCTCATTCTCTGTCATGCTAGAGAACCTGAATTCTACTATCCAGGGTCCTATCATTGATTTACCTAAGTTTGATATTATGCTGGGACTGGACTGGTTATAAAAAACAATCCCCATGTAGACTGGGCAACCTCAGTACTAACCATCAAATATGATGGTGTCAATCACCAGATCTAACCTAACTCAATGGACCAACTCCTACTCAACCATGTCTTTTAATGCATCACAGAGACACTGGACAAAAATGAAAACCTCAAGGCAATCAACTGGGACTCCTGTCAGTACGAGATCATATACTTCAAAAACCACTACTACACCTCAGGAGTGCAAAATTGTAGCCAACCATCCAGAGATCTTCAAAGAGGCTCTACCCAGGTTGCCACTAGAGAAACACATCCAACACTCCATCCAACTCTAGGCAGCTGTACCTAAGGCGCAAACTATCTACTGCCAGACCCCAAACAAAGATGACACCCTATGTGCTTTACCTCAAGGAGGCATTAGAGAAAGGACTTATCCAACCTTCACAGTCCCCTTTTGGTTCTGCTGTATTATTTTTAGCAAAGAAAGATGGTACCCTATGCCTAGTCACAGACTACCGAGCCCTAAACAAAGTTACTATCAAGAACTAATACCCACTACCACTCATTGATGACCTCTTTGATGCTTTAGGCGGCACCACAGTCTTCTCCAAGATTGACCTGCCGCCAGCTACAATCAGATAGGCATTAAGGAAGAAGATATTCCTAAAACAGCATTTTGTACTAAATATGGTTCCTACAAGTGTGTGGTACTCAACTTTGGAATGACAAACGCCCCATCAACCTTTGTGACCTTCATGAACAAGGTGTTTGCCCCCACATTGGTAAACACGCCTTGGTATACTTGGATGACATTATTGTCTATAGCCTCTTGGTAGAACAACATCACAAGGACCTGGAGGCAGTCTTTGCTACCCTGGCGCAACACAAGCTGCTAGCCAAGCCCTCCAAATGACAGCTCTTCTGCAAGCGGTTACCCTTATTGGGACACATAGTCTCAAAGGACAGCATTAAACCCAATAACAAGAAAATTCAAGCCATCTGTAAAATGCCACCCCCCAAAGATAAGTCCGAGCTCCACACATTCTTGGGGATGGTTGCCTATGTACAGCAATTCATACCCAACTGTAGCGTCCTGACAGCACTCCTATCTACCATAACTGGCGCCAAATATAAGTTTGTATGGACCCCCCAACATGACCTTTGTTTCAGACACCTTAAGGAGAAACTCACAACAGTACCCATTCTCCAATACCCCAAACGTGATGGGAATATCAAATGGAGACAGATATGTCAGGCACATCCATTGGGGGAGTACTACAAATCAAAAACAATGATGGTAATTTCCTGCCTGTAGCCTACAAATCACGCAAACTGACATACAGTGAGTGCCAATATCCTATACATGACAAAGAGTTGTTGGCAATTATACACTGCCTAGTCAAGTGGTGTTGCTACCTAGAACAACAGGAAGAACTCACGGCATTGACCAACCACAAGTTGCTTATATATTTCAAAACCCAAGCAAACCTATCCCGCCGTCAGGCCTGCTGGATGTAACTCCTGGAGAGATTCAATATGCTCATACAGTACAAGACTGGTCCAGAACTTGCCATGGCAGACGCACTCTTGCACCTGTACGTCAGAGCCACAAGGGAAGAGAATGGGCTTGACCCAGACTGGCCCCTCCTGGTACTCTGAACAAAGGACAAGGGCTTCCCCCCTGGCACCACAGACATAATAAAGGAACCTATCATTAAGAACAAACACTTATTTTCAGATGTGTATGGAACCCTGCATCAAAAAATGTCTGACGGAACCACCATCCCTTATGTTCCCACACATCAGTAAGTTGACACCATCCTATATTACTATAGAGACCTAGGGCACACAAAAAGCCACAACTTCTATGAATTCCTTAAACACAAATCATGGTGGCCAACCCTGTACCAAGACATTCAGGAAGTCTTGGACCAATGCAAAGTATCTGAGAAATTTGCAAAAATCAAAACCCTGCCTAAGTCAGTACTACCTATCCGCGCACAACTACCCTTCAAGGTGTGGGCCCTAGATATTGTGGGCCCCATGCCAGGGAAACATAATGAGAAAAAGTACATCATTACCACAATAGACTTTGCCACACAATGGCCAGTGGCACAAGCAGTAAAAACACAAACAGGCAATGATGTGTGGCAGTTCATAGGGAAAGAAATCATCAGCAAGAGTTGGAAAGCCAGAACTCCTGATAACTGACAGAGGCAAAGAATTGACCTCTGAAGATACCAATGTATACCTCACCAAGAATGGGGTCCAACACACGGTGACAACACCTTACCATCCTCAGGCCAATGGACGTGTGGAGCAGCTGAAGGGCAGCCTTGTGCAAGCCTTGGCCAAGCTCACCGCCGGGAGACCTGAGGAATGGTACAAGCAGCTATTGACTGCATTGCCTGTATGCCAGACTTGTATGAACAGATCTACTGGGAAAATCCCCTTCAAGTTATTTTATGGCACACAGCCCAACATCATCCAAGCACTATTGGGACATAGGCTGGAAATGCCAAGCAAGGTTCCTCCCTGCTCAGATCCCCAGGTCATAGAGGCCAATGGTGATCAAACAGAGAGAGAAAACAAGCATCTACAAAAGACATTCATCATCATCCAAAACAGAAATGAGGTCAGTGACAAAGTTTGGGTCATGAACATCAAAAAAAGTAAACTACAACCCAAGAAAATGGGCCTGGCAATCATCCTAAAGTTAAAAAAAACAATAATTACCTTGTGCAAGGACTTGGGAAACATAAAGAAGACAAGGTCCTCTACCATGATTTCCTGAGACCCTGAAAGGCAAGACAGAAGCAATGCAAGACCGTCCTACCCGCCACAGAACAACAGTTAGTCCAGTATGGCGCCCAGGATCCTGATAACCTCCCTGATAACCTGCCCCCAGAGGAGGTCAACCTTTAGTTGGGGGTGTCAAAACAGCAGGCTCAACCCGCCAGCAAGGTTCCAAGTAAGCAGGTTTGTGACCCGCAATCCAATTATCCAGTCACTTGAAGCCAGACTAGTAAGTTGACTCAAATTTCCAAATCCAACAACATGAACAAATGATGATCCCTTACAATGGATACCTCGGATTGGCACTTGACTCATTACCAGGATCAAGCCACCCCCTTCACCATCCAACTGTGTGATCAACACAATCATGTTCCTGTTATACATTGATTCATAATTACTATATACTCACTATATCCCAATAAAGATTATTATCTAGTTTTTAAATAGTTTCCCCTTGTAACTCTGCTAAACAGCACAGTTACAATATTATAAAAATGCGCTCAGGTACATTCCAGAATTACCTGATTTCATTTGTGGAGCTATACTTTCCTGGATTGAGATATTTCAGATATCCTACACCAGAACTTTTAAGAGATGCCCTTCTTCCTGATTCAAACCTTTGATGGTCTAAATGGGAAACAGCTGATCAAACCTGAATACATGGACACCTTTGTCCTCATTCAGTAGTTTTCTCACTAATTGCTTCTTTGCTCTTAGTATTACTTAATGGTTTAATATACCAACCAAGTTCCACTGTGGCACTTAACAACAGTTAACCTTAACCATACTCTTGACACAGTCAAGACCATTATTACCCTATAATTAAATTCTCATTAATCACATTCTGGGGGGCCTGTTAATTAGCCTTCTCAGTTAATTAACCTATTTACAAGACGCCTAGTCTCCAAGGTTGATTCAGCCAACCTCATTATAATCCTATTGATTAGTTTGGCCTAATTAATTTTGGGAATTTCCCCACCTTCTTTATGCAGATACTGGGCTTATCCAAGGATCCCCAATTGGAGAATCTGTCATGCCCTGCCCCAAAGGGCAGGCTTCTTAGATTGTTTAGTTATTTTTGTTTTGATTTAATCTTTCTTTTATTTTAAAAATCTGAAATTTTAAGTTAGAAGTTAATAATTAAGTATTCTAAGCTAGTTACCTTATTTTGTACGTCAATTTGCATCCAAATTGCCGTTGTCTTCTTCTTTCTTCTAGCTATTCTAATAGCTTAATATTTTCTACTTGAATTTAGAGAATTTTACTTTTTGCTCACCTTTTCAAAACTTTTGGTTACATTGTTGCCCGCTTCCCCAGTTTTACGTTGTTGATCTTGTGGTTTACACAGGGCTTCTTTCCCCTTCTCTTCCAGGTTCTTTCCCCAAAACTTCTCCAGTTGCTCCTGTCCTTGGCTCTTTTATCCTTGCCTATCATTTTTCCAACTGGAAAGGCTATCCTATAAATAAAGAGCTTGTGAAGAGTAGGCTTTAAGCTGAAATTCTAAGTGATTTCTTCCCTTCAATCTTTTACTTATTTTTAAAACTTCAGATTTTAATTTTAAGAATTTCAATTTTTAAGTAGTTAGTTTTAAGGTTTCTTCTTTCCTAGTTAAAAAATGGAAGTTGTAAAACAACAAGCCTTAGGCTTGTTATATCCATTATTTTCCTTTAAGGAATCTTTTAATAGTTGCATGTGCCAGTTTGCTGATAGATAATATCCCAATATTGACATTCCCTTAGTTAATAATTGTTCATTATTAAATACCTTGTTTTATTTTCTCTGTTTAGGATTCTTAAATTCTATCACTCCTTTTTTAACCCAGTACAAGTTTTTAGCAGTATTCTGTAAAATTATATTACAGACTGTACCTACCTTTTTATACCTTCTGAACCTTAACCCTAATGATTTACACTCTTTAGTTTATAACTTTGCACCATTATGGACAAGACTGTAAAGTCACTCCCCCCTTTGGCCTTGGATAAGACAATCTTCTCATGCTGTACCAAAAAATCTCCTCAGAAGCCAGCCAAGCCCCTAAACTCCCTTGAAGATTTAGCCCACACAGTTGACAAGAGATTTGTGTTGACATGCCCCTCTCAGGCGGCAATTATTGATGTTGGGAACTCTGTTCCTACTTGGGAGGAATCCCTGATTAATTTGGACTATTTTTTGGCTTGGTCTCAACCGCATTTAAAATTGATTAGGTCTAAACAATCAGGTTGCGCTACTTCCAAATCATTAAATTCCAACTTAATTGGATTGAATGGTGACCTGCCCCATTCATTTGATCCCAGACAATTATAATTGGGGTTGGAAATTGGTGCAAAACCCTCCAGCTTGCTGGATCTGCCTGGCAAAATTTCTCCTGCAGCCAATCAAATCCGCGCCCCTGGGTCAGGTGATCTTTGAATTTGGATTACCACTCTTAAAGCAAGACTGGGGACTTTTGGTCCCCTGCTTGCTCATTTTTAAAAATAAACTTTGCTTTACCAAACCTATTGTTTTGGTCCTTTTTTAGAGGCTTTTTTCTGAGTCTCTTTTCAATTCCTAAAGTTTTAGTATTGGCTTCCTTTCCCCTTATCTGCTTTCCTTGCTTCCAGGGTTCCCAGTGCTCTTAAAAAGTCCCTAAAGGTGTAGTTAGTGTTGACGTTAAAGCTTACCAATTTTGCTTTACGCTGGACAACTCAAACTTGAATATTAGTGATTTAATTAGTATAATTACCTATTCAAAGTTTTATTTTGCTCTCCCTTTGCTTTCACTATGGCTTGGCATTTTCATATACACTTTCAAAGCTTTTATATACACTTTTGAAGCTCTAATATACACTTTAAAGACTTTATATACACTTTCAAAGCCTTCTCCTATGCTTCAAAGTTACCATATATACACTCCTAAAGTTATCATACCCGCTTCTAAAGCTTTTTCACACTCTATCCAGTCCTTTGACCTGAAGTTGTTGTTGTTTGTCCTTTCCTTGTGGTTGCAAAACTTTTTCTTGTCCCCGAGCCTTCCATCCACTTGTTTGAGCTTGAAATCCACAGGAATCTTCTGCTTTTGTGTGGTACAGCTTTTAGACCCAAGAAATGTTAGTACCTTTGGTCAAGTTTGTGATCTTTACCTTGGCACCAACCTTGGTAATGATATGGTCTACCTTCCCAGATCTTTGGGGCCGTATTTCAAATTCCTTCCATCTTGTTGGCACCAACCCTGATCAGTTCTTACATATTTTTGAGGACATCCCCACACGCGCTCAGGACATTTATGCTACCAGCAAGAAAAACGTGAGAAGTCTTGCCTGTGATGATCTTGAGTTTCCTGCTGTTGAAACTGCTTCTACTACCTCCCCAGGTTTGGCCCACCCTATGACCTCTCTTGAGGACCCAATTGTCCTGGTCCCAGAAGGAGGCTTGGGCACTCAAGAGTCCTCCCCCAAGCGCGCTCCCTGGCTTCTTGGTGGAATGCTTCTGATGAGCTTGGACTACTATTTCCCCCGGCTATCTGCCACCTCCTCTCTATGGACACCCTTTCAAGCATTCATTCTAGTCCTGCACTGGATGGTGTCCTGGTGGGTCCTCCCTCCAGGATGAGAGCCAAACTTAGTTAGTTTAGCCCCCCTCTCTCACAAAGACCTTACAGAATCCAATAACACTATCTAGTTAAAAACCAGAATTCCTCTTACCATTTCTGCCATGTATTAGTAATTTTATGTGACCAATCACCTTGGGTGACTTGTATAGCACAAGTATCTAGATGAGTCTTTCAGATAACTACAATAAAAATGATGTTGAACATGATATCTCTAGCTGCTCTGCATGCTGTGATGGGGAAGTGAAGTACTGGGATTGGGCTGGCAGCAAAGTTAAAGCCTGGACCCAACTCAATCCATCAGAATTCAGGGCAAGTTCCTTAGGTCAAAGTTCCTAAGGTCAAAAGTGCAAAAATCAAAAATGGGACCCCCAAAAAGTGCAAAAATCAAAACACTATGTAGGGCGCAAAAATCAAAAATATCAAAGATCAAAGTGCAAAAATCAATTTTCCAGAGGTTAACTTTGAAGCAGAATAAAATACAGTTTATAATATAAACTATATATTTTAAGATCTTTTCTAGACTAAAGAGGCCCCAAGAAAGATATTTCTGCAATAAAAAGTATATGCTAGATAATAAAAAATCTTAAATTAGCTGTTTTTAAAAGACAGTTTATTTTAGTTTCAAAAAGCAAAATTAGACTAGAGTTTATATGTAACTGTATTTAATTGAATATAAAATACAAAACTACACAAAAAACTGCTTTATAAACTATAGTTTTAATAAAAAGGTTTAATTTCATTTTCAGCTTATGTAAAGCTATAATAATACTTCAGTACTGTAGATTCAGAACCTAGAGGTAAAAATGCGGGATTGTCAAATTCTTTTGCGTGAACTCACCAACTTAATGGAGTAATTTTCATCACAAAACAGCTTATTTTTATATAAAAGGATGAAAAATATTCCAGTAAGTTGGTGAGTTCACACAAAAGAATTTGACAATCCCGCATTTTTACCTTTAGGTTCTGAATCTACAGTATAAGTAAAATAAAGGATTTTTCCTGCAAGATACAAGCATATTATTTTATGTATTTTGGTTTATTAGTGATCTTATTTCAATGATAAAAGTTATAGAAGTCTACCATTAAAATAATATAAAGTACATTAATTTCTTATTAAAGCTATACTATACAATTTTATACTTAATAAAAGATATAGTCTTATATCTTATTTTTAATAAGTCACAACATTCAAAGATATCAAGAATCTGCACTTACATATCATAAAAAGAAGACTTGAATATTTTTGTATTAAAAAGACAGTACTTTCACCAAAAGATGATATAGATAGTTCAAAGTTGTATATCAAAGAGAAACATTTTATACATCTTATTTTACTCTAATACATATAGTAAAAAGATATAGTAGAAGATAATTGAGGGTAATAATGGAGAGAGGATAATAGAAGATAATCAAGGGTAAGAATGGAAAGATATAGTAGAAGGTAATCAAGGGTAAGAATGGAAAGAGGATAGTAGAAGAGAAGAGAAGAGAAGAGAGGAGAGGAGAAGAAGAGAAGAGAAAAGGAGAAGAGAAGATAAAAGAAAGTTTTTTCTACTTGGTATCAGATTTTATATAATCCACCCTCTTAAAGACGCAGAAATTTTTTAAAAGTTTTTTGGCCCCCAGCGCAGCCAAGGGGCCAACAAAACTTCTTTTTGAGGAGGAATGAGAGGTGGGAAAGGAGGAAATTCAAAAGAGAAACCTTCAAAAAAACCAAGAGCTTATTGCACTTAGGTTTAGGCACTTTGATTTCTGCACTTTGTATTGTGCACTTTGATTTGGGCACTTCAATTTTGTCCCCTGAAATAACATAGGGAAACATAGTACAATATTATATTAATTTAATATTTTTTGAAATTGCCTCCAAAACACACCAATTTATTAATATTGCAATGAAATAAAAACCTACAAAAAAACTTTATTTCTTTTTTATATATTTAAATATCAGGTCTTAAAGAATCTACATGGGGAATTTCAAATGTTTTTATTAATTATTTAAAATTTTATGAGCTTATAAAAAGTGTGACTAAATCTAAAAAGTCAATTTTCAATTTCCTCACTTTTGATTTGAGGAACTTAATAAAACATGATGAATAAAATATAGATTTTTTGCAAAAATTTAATATTAAGTGGTCCTTTTTTTGGTACCTTTTTGGATTTTGATTTGACTACTTTTTGATTTCTGCACTCATTAAGAAACTATATGTAAATTTTTAAATAAATTTTTATGAGACAAAAGTTTATTCTTTAAAAATAAAGAGCTTATAATAATATTTTATATTAAAATTTTAATAAAACAAATTAAAAAATTTGCTGAAAGTCAAAAAAGCTTTTTTTCTCTTGATTTCTTTTTTTACATATAGAAAAAAATTTAATTTTTAAAAAAAAATTAATTTTGATGTATCAAATATTAAATTGAAGATTTTTTTGCACTTTGATTTTTGCACTTTCAATTTTGTCCCCTCTATTCAAAGGGGTAAATAAATTCTATTTTAAAAGCCAAATTAAATTAAGGTGTGTTTTAAATTGCATCAATTTGGGCACTTCAAACCTGGTTTTTTGATTTTAGCTACTAGTCAAAACATTTTAAAAAAGTCAAATTTAAGAAAAATACTGTAAATTCAGAACCTAAAAGTAAAAATGCGGGATTGTCAAATTCTTGGTCCAAATTTCAAATCACTTTTGCGGGCAACTCAGCTGAGTGAAAAATAAAATATTTAATAAAATCAAACATTTAATTTGACTTTTTAGGATGTATTTAAATTGGCAAATTTTAAATCTCTTGAGTAGATAACTCACCTAACAAAAGACAAAACTCAGCAAACAAATGCAGGATACATGGATCAAAAATGCAGGATTCCTATGTACAATTTGAGATTTCCTTTATTTCAAACAAATCATAGACATCATGGAAAACTTAACAAATCTGAAATTGCGGGATTGTCAAATCCAAGAACCAGATTTCAAATCAAAAATGAGGTGAATTTGAAATAAATATAATTTATGGGCATCTCAAAAAGGATGTCAAAGGATCTAGAGTGGATTTGTGCCAATTCTTTTAGGAATCATAGACATTCTCAAAAATCACCCTATTCCATTTTAGGACGGCTAAAATTTAGATGCTTGATTACAGTAGATTTTAAAAATGATAATAATAAAATAGAATTATATATTACAATCTGTTTTTATCATATTGTATTTTCCTTGGTGTGTTGATATTTCATTTTCTGTTGATAAAGTGTTTGCATTTAATTGGATGGTTTCACCTCCAGTTGCCTTGGCAATAAGAAATCAAGCCTCCTCCCCAAGACCAACTGTGGTCGCGGAGGCAGCTTGATTTCCTATTGCCAAGGCAACTGGAGGTGAAACCATCCAATTAAATTCAAACACTTTATCAACAGCAAATGAACTATCAACACACCAAGGAAAAGGCAACATGGTAAAAACAGATTGTAATATATGATTCTATTTTATTATTAGTATTTTCTGAAATCTACTGTAATCAAGCATCCTTAATAGCAGTACATGAATACCTAGTGCAGTAAACTGATGGTTTATCTTTTCCTCTCCTTTCTTCCTTGAAACAAAAGTTTTTTTGGCCCCTTGGCTACGCCAGGGGCCAAAAAACTTTTAAAAAATTTCTGCGTCATCAGGAGAGTAGCTCATAAATCATTATATAGGTTTATGGTTGCTATATTAGTGATTTAGAGTGCAGAATATTGCATCATTTCCAGTTTAAACAATTTTACATTTCACTTAATTTCATGTCTAAACATAGTTGTTGAGATTGTATTTTCCATTTGATTTTATCCAGAGTGGAGCTTCTTGATTTGGGTTGATTTGTCCTAGTTTCTTACTTTACATTCAATTTGGATTCTAGTTCCTGCAATTAATATATGAGTTTACTAGTGGCATTCAAAAGTGATTTGAAATTTGGTTCTTGGATTTGAAAATCCTGCAATTTTAAAAAACATAGTAAACTTAATGAAAATGTTTGATGGATTTGAACACTTCAAAACTGATTCCAGTTAATTCATTTTGTCCATTGGAGATATGCAGTTCAACTTGAACTTTGCAAAGTGTCTATGAGTTCCTGAATTTTTAAAAATTCAAATAAAAATACAAAGAATTCAATTTAATTAAAAAAAGGCTATCCCACAAAAGTGATTCAAAATTTGGACCAAGGATTTGACAATCCCGCATTTTTACGTTTAGGCTCTGAATTTACAGTATTAAATTTTTTGGGAAAATTTTTGATTGAAAAAAAGCGTGAAGATCAAAAAATTCATTGATTTGGAGATTTTGATCTCCACACTTCAACTTTAGGTACTTGCCCAGAATTCACACTCAGTACACTTAAAACCTAAAAGCAACCTATCTCTGTGAATATCAAGCTGATCTTAATGCTAAACAGCTCATTTTAGAGCTACAGATTGGCACTATATTTTAATATAATTTAAAAGATCAAGCATTAAAATTTTAAATTATTATTTTAGCTTTGCTAAACTTGTTAATAATGCTCCACTTAATTAGATACAGTAGTTTTCAAACCTGTTGAGATAAATGTATATTAGTCAGTTTAGAACGCATGAACTCAGGCTAAAAACGCAATCAACAACTAAGAAATTTATGTTAAATTACAATAGATTTGGATCCACTTTGATTTTTATTTTGGACTGAGTTTGTTGCAACATCTTTGATTACTCCCTTTTGGGGAATTAACGCCCTGATTAAATCATCAAACAGCTCACCAAATGGCTCACTGTCCAGTTAATAAACTGGTGGCACCACTATCAGTCAACCATCTATGACGGGGATCACTCAATCCAGGTCCTAAATGGAACACAACTTGATCAAGCCTTGTGACTCAAGAGGAACATTACTCAGATAAGCCTCATGTCCTCCATGACGTACATGGATGACATGTGGCTTGTCATGATACTATATATTATTATATATTCATATTCAATAAAGTATCATTCTCTTCTTAAATATTCCCCTTATTTTGTTTATTATACTTCCTAAAAGTATAAACTCAACAGTGGTAGCACAGGTAGGTTATCCATACCTACCCAACTCAAAGGAAAAATTCCTCCCAAGAAAAGGACCCAAACAATGTCACTCCCTAATGGCTGGAGAGATTACAAAGTAGGAAAAGACGTTTCCCAAGGCCTTGTCATCTACAATAATGTCCTTGTACCCATTGACTAGTACAACGCTCTCAAAGCCCGCAGACTGTTTCCCACCACGCCAACCACAACGGCGCCTACACAACCTGAGATACCCAATATTGTGTTTCAACGCTTACATACCGCTGAAATTGGCGTCTTCACAGGACTACGCTGTGAAAACGCCTTGCTTTGGATCAACAGCACTGAGAGTAAGTTTGAACAAGTAGAGTACCCCCAAAGACTCTGGGTCAGCGAGATTGCCCTCTGCGTCACAGGGACTGCCTCACGTTTTGTTACCAAATGGCTAGCCTAACACCCTGACCAGAAGGAAAATTGGGAAGTGTTCAAGACTGCATTCCTTGAAAAGTTCTCCATGAAGGACTCAGATGTGGTGATCATGACCGAGCTTTGAACTATAAGATGACAGGAACCATTGAAGAATACATCACGGCATATGAAGGACTACACAACCGTGCACCCAACACCATCAACTTTGATAAACCTGGGCCACGTCTAGATTTCTACAATGGCCTTCCCACACATATTAGATGTCAGTTTGATATGACTTGCTGCAAGAATCTCAAGGATGTATTCCTAGAGGGAAAACGCGCAGCTCAGAAGTCTGACAACCTACACGCCACCAACAAGCATAAGGAAAACCCTGCAGCTAGAAGAGAGCCTTGCCCCAATAAGCAAAACAACCAAGCCCACAGTACCCAGCCTTGAAACGGGAATCGCGCTGCACAAGCCAACCAGGCCAGCACCAAAGATACCAACAAGGAGGGAAAAGCTCAGGGGAGTGCTTAGGCAAGCTGCCCTCTCCCACTACACAAGACTTGTACAGAGAACAGGATGTGGACTCAATCACCATGATCCAAGTTCCCTCCAGCAATCCTCTACTGTTTGCTGCCCAAACTGGAAATAAACTCCTCACTTATCCTTTCTGCTTTTGCAGATACCAGGGCACAGCACTATTTGACACTAGAGCAGATCAATCTCTCATCAACAAGAGCTTCACAGACCTCATGAAGTTACCCACCACTCAAAGTAACATCAAGAAAGTCATCATGGCAGACAACTGTAGCACACCAGTTACCCATGAGACAAAACCTTTCTGCGCCCAAATTGGAGATATAAAAATGACAATTAGTGGCCCCATCATACCAATTCCCAATTAAAATGTCATACTTGGCTTGGACTGGATGAGAAAGACAAAACCTCACATCAACTGGGACAGTGCCACCCTCACCATTCAGCAAGGAGAAGTCCATCATCATGTGTACCCACACATCTTGACACCCTCATGAGGGACCACATATTCATGAAAATCATGGAAACAGAAAAAGAAACTGACACCAGCAAAATCAATTGGATTACATGTACTTATGAGGTTATTCACTTCAAAAACACAGAAACTCAACACAAACAAAACCCAATTAAAAACCAGCTAGTCAATGAGTTTCCCTCTGTATTCCAAGAAACACTACCTGGGTTGCCCCCTGATTGGGTTATACAACACAAGATCAACCTAAAAGGCAGTGTACCTAAATCACAACCCATCTATTGCCTCACACCACAAGAAGACAACACCCTAAAAGCTTACCTTGACAAAGCACTTGAGAAAGGCCTCATCAGGCCCTCAAAGTCACCCTTTGGTGCTGCTGTCTTCTTTGTGGCAAAGAAAGATAGAGGCCTCTGCCTGGTCACAGACTACAGGGCCCTCAAAAAGGTCACAATAAAGAACAGGTATCCCCTGCCCCTCATTGATGACCTTTTCGATGCCCTGGGGGGGTCCCAAATCTTCACAAAAATTAATTTGACAGCAGGTTACCACCAAATTTGCGTGAAACCTGAAGACATTCCAAAGACTGCATTTTGAACTAAATACAGATCCTTTGAATGTGCTGTCCTCAATTTTGACATGAAAAATGCTCCTAGTACCTTTGTAACCTTCATGAATGAAGTGTTCAAGGAACATATTGGGAAAAGAGCAATCATCTACCTGGACGACATCATCATTTACAGTCCCAACCTGCAATAACACTGGGAAGACATCTGCACAATCCTCTGCACCCTGGAAGAAAACCAATTGATTGCCAAACTATCCAAATGTGAGTGTAAAGTTATGCCTCCCCCTTAGGCCTCCACTTCAATTCCTGCCAAATGCTTGGAAATTTCTACCAAATTATGTTTGAATATTTATCTTAAAGAGTACTGAAAAAGCCCAAGAAAAAGCCATCAATTTACTACTTTGGAATTATTCAGAAGATGCCTCCACCTAACCCACCCAAGAGATACCTCTGGTTAAATATCATGTGCAAGAGCGGCCGGGAGCAGTGGTAATTGCATCTAAAACATATTCCCAATGTTAGTTGGTTCAGTTTTCCTTTTGACTATGTCCGTTCAAAATCTGTCAAGATCTTCCTGCCTCAAGAAATTCATTTATAGCTGCTCATATCATTGTTCAATTGGTTTGTGACATTCAATCTACCACCCCAATTCTATCCCATCCCTTAAATGAATGCAAGAGTTGTAAAAGACCTTGCTTCATCATTCTCTAATCTAATAAAGTTCAAAATTTGTTAGTAATTTTGGTCATTTGGTTTTATCTGTTGCTTTGCCGTGTTCAGTTGACTCCTTTCCCCCCTTTGACCACCCAGGAATTGTTGGCAACAACCTTTTGGTTGTTGCTGAAACCGCAATTTTATTGTGGTTGAGAGCTTGGTTCTATTTCCTCTCAACCTGCTCCCCAGTTCTCACAGTGAGTTCTTCTTGACTGAACTTCCATTCCTTGGCCATATCATCAGCAAAGATGGTATCAAACCGGATCCAGACAAGATACGCGCTTAACAGAGATGCCAGCCCCAAGAAATAAGAGCAAACTCTGCACTTTCCTTAGAATGGTAGCCTATGTACGCAGGTTCATCCCTGATTGGGGCGCCCTAACAGCTCCCTTGTCAGCCATCACCGGGAAAACAACCAAATTTGTCTGGTCACCCTTACAAGACTAACATTTCTGCCAACTGAAGGAATGCATGGCTACTGCCCCCATCCTACAATACCCAAATTGTGAGGGTATCTATGAGCTAGAAACCAACATATCTGATTATGCCATAGGAGGAGTTCTCTGTATCCAAACAGCCCAAAAGGACTTCCTTCCTGTGGCATATGAATCAAGAAAGCTATCAGGCGGCAAACAAAGATACCCCATACACAATAAGGAATTGGTTGCAATTATACACTGCCTCATGAAATAGCAATGCTATCTGGAAGGAGCCCAGACGTTCAAAGTACTCACCAATCACAAGTTGTTGATATTCTTCAAGACACAACAACACCTGTCAATAAGACAAGACAAATGGATGAGTCTCATACAGAGATACCCCATGCAAATTGAATACAAGCCAGGCAAGGAGATGTTTACTGCAGATGCCCTATCAAGGCTATACAATAAACACATCCTTTGCACTGATGGTGACCCCAACTGGCCCATGTTAATCATGAGGAATCTCCAGGAAGGATTCCCACCTGGCACACCAATGGACATCCAAGAAAAAGTCCTCAAGAACAAACATCTGTTCAAAAATGTATATGGTACCCTTCACCAAATACTTCCAAATGGTGACACTGTACCCTACGTCCCGTCAACACAAAAGATTGACACAATCCTCCAATATCACAGAGACCTGGGACACACCTGTAGCAGAAACTTGCATGAATACCTCAAGACACGCTACTGGTGGCCCAACATGCTAGATGATATCAGAGAGATACTGGAGCAATGCAAAGTTTGTGAAAAGTACACCCAAACCAAAGCTCCACCCAAGTCAGTAGTACCTGTATCCATCACACAACCCTTCAAGGTGTGGTTGTTGGATATTGTGGGACCTATGCCCGGTAAAATCAAAGGCAAGAAGTACATCATCACACCCATTGACTATACAACCAGATGGCCCGCAGCACAAGCTACAAAAGAGCACAAAGGCAACAACGTGGGACAATTCATTGGCAAGGAGATCATAGCAAAGTTTGGAAAGCCTGACCTCTTAATCACAGATGGAGGCACCAAACTCAAAGCTATTGACACCAACATCTATCTTGCCAAAAACAGAATAAAACATGTCACAGCCAGCCCATATCACCCACAAGCAAATGGACACGTAGAACAACTAAACAGCTCTCTAGTGGAAGCCCTCAGTAAGTTATCTGCCAACAATCCAAAAGCCTGGGTTGACATGCTACCAACCGCCCTTATGGTCTGCAGAACACGGGTCAACTGCAATACAGGCAAAAGCCCTTATGAGCTTGTCTTTGGTCAGAAACCCTTACTTGTCAGTACAACCATGGGACCACAACTGCCACTTCCAAAGAAAGTACCGGACAGCAACAACCCAAAAGTACTACAAGCTAGAAAAGACCAAGAAAAGATGGAGCACCAAAGGGTCTAGCGGAAAGCAATCCCATTACAACAAGAAAGGTTCCAAGTCAGAGACAAGATCTGAGTTGTCAACCATGACCAGCACAAATTAGACCCAGGATTGTGTGGACCAGGCATTGTCATGGAAGTTAAGCCCAATAACACCTACCTCATCAAAGGGATTGGAGCTCAAACTGAACTGAAACGTATGCATCACAACCAACTCTGTTTGTGTAAAGCAAGGACAGCCCAAAAAAATTCAAGTCTCCCTGTGCCCAACACCAAACTGGATCAATACCAAGCCCACATACCAGATACTCTCAAGAAAATCCCCAAGGCTCCGCCTTCCAGCACCCCAGGGGGAGATGTTGCAACATCTTCAATTACTTCCTCTTGGGGAATTAACGCCCTGAGTAAATCACCAAACAGCTCACCAAATGGTTCACCGTCCAGTCAATAAACTGGTGGCACCACTATCAGTCAATTATCTATGACAGGAATCACTCAATCCAGGTCCTAAATGGAACACAACTTGATCAAGCCTTGTGACTCAAGAGGAACATTACTCAGATAAGCCCCATGTCCTCCATGACGTACATGGACGACATGTGGCTTGTCATGATACTATATATTATTCTATATTCATATTCAATAAAGTATCATTCTGTTCTTAAATCTTCCCCTTATTTTGTTTATTATACTTCCTAAAAGTATAAACTCAACAAGTTCATGTGTTCTAAACTGACTAATATACATTTATCTCAATAGGTTTGAAAACTACTGCATATGTTTTTGCTGGTATATAATTTTGTTTTAAATAGATATAAATTAACTAACTTTTAAGAGTATCTTTTTGAATGAGATTCTTAAATTAAATAGGTGATAAATAATCACAAGCTAAAAATCCAATGAGGTACATCCAGTTGATATATTAAATTTAACTTTATATCTGTCCTTGGACGGGGTAAACACCCAGTCTTTTATAGCCTCCAGGGGCTAAAGAAGTAATTGATTTGTTAGTTGAGGAAACCACGGCATACAGGAGTGTTGCAAAGGCACTTGATTTTGGTGCTCTCTTCTTCAAGGGGAAATTGGTAGTCATAAGTGACTTCCTGGAAGCGGGGGATGTCTTCACTGGCATAGATGAAGATATGAGCGCGGGAGCCAATACTCTCGATTTCAGCCTTGCAGTTGGGTTGGCAAGAGTGGTTAATGAAACGAGCAATGTTGCCTGAATCGGTGGCATCAATGACAAACTCCTCATCAATGCGGAATAGATATGAAGAGTCGATCCCACGGGCAAAGCACTTGAATTCACGGATATCGGCCAATTCAGAGCGGATCAGTTCGCCGACGTATTCAATCACCAAATCCCCCTTCTTGAGGGGTTCGCAAGCAAACAGCCCCCAGTCATGGATGTTAGAACGAGCAAGGATGACACGTTCCCCGGATTTCTTGAGGTGAGCTGCATGATTCTTCGCTACAGTAGAGATTGGATTCCACTTGCTAGTTTGGCTCCCTCGGCGGACCCCTGTATCACCCACAGTGAAGGTTTGGCGGAAACGCTTAATGCCAGCGGTAGGATAGTAGCCCTGAGTACGGGCTGACCCTGTAGAGTGTAGAGGAGGGCTTTCTTCAACTGTTGACTCACTTTCAACTGGTGACCATATAACAGGATCAAAGGGCCGCCGAGCTGAGCTAGGGGAGATGGCGCGATGGTTTCTATTTGGCGAGGCTGATCTGGAATCGGATGTCTGCAGCTGAGGCGGGCTCCCCGGAGCAGGCTGGGGGTTGGAACGCATGCGATTAGTGATGCGTTTAAAGGAGGGCAGACCGGTCGAAGGCAACGTACGAGGTTTCAAGTCAGTAGAAGGTATGGCGGGAACTAAAGGGGTACTTTCTTCAAGTTTGCGAAACTCAGACAAGGCCTGGACTTTACCAACCATCGTATACCCTTGATACGACATGGCATTGGGGTTCTGAAGGCAATTGCCAGCAAGAATCTTGTTGTCAAAAACAATCACCCAACACCTCCGCTCCTTAAATACTTCACGTGCACCGAATTGGCGCAAGTGGCCAAGCATTGCTGCTTCGTCGGCAATGAGGAGTGGCAAGTACCGCGATTCTACTGTCACGCAGTAATCAACCTGCGGCACGGACTCTTCAAACGTAGGTGGCTTGAAATCTGGGAAGGGGAATGGATCATTAGGCCAATGTAGAGCTTTAGGTTTTGTCGGTGAAAGCCGATGATCGAATTCCTGAGGCTGCCATGCTTTCTGGGGCGATTCATAACTATCCTGCTCGTGTTTAAGTTTACTGAACTTGGCCATTCGAGAAGACTCTGCTTGTTCATAGTCACGCGGCTGCTTAACAGGAGTATGAGGTGAGGCAGACTCCTTGGAAGTAGCCACACGATGAAGAGGATCAGCACGAGACCTAGGCGAAGAATGAATATTGGCTTCGATAGAAGAAGCGGGTGGTCGGGATGCAAAAGAAGAGACGGGCTCAGTCAAGGGTGGATGTACAGGTTGCCTTGTAAGGATTTCCGAAAGGTTTTTTAGCGCTCGAGCTTTCTGAATCTCAATATGTTCTTTGAGGTAAAGCCTTCGTTCATCCAAACGCACATTTAAGGTAGCCCCATCCATTACAATCGGAGTTCTATTATCTGCAGCCCGCTTCGCCATGCTTGCACTTGTGGCATCTCTCAGCTTTCCTTTTCCATAAAGAACGTAAGCGACACCAAAGGTAGCATAAGTGTGGGGGCATTTAGGAAACCCTACTTCTAAAACTTCACCAAACTCTGAGAAGCGCATCTTGAGCTGCTGTTTGGTAACTGACATGGGAATATTAGTAACAAGAATGTTGCTTTGTTCGACTAAACCAGCAGAATTTTTGTCCTCCTATAGCAGTCAGCAAAAAATCAGAAAAAGAACAACCTTGATATTAACTTGTGCTAAAAATTCAGAGTAATTCTGGCGGCGAGAAAGCCCAAGTGTTTTGAGTGGACCTTTCCCTTCGAGCCGAGGATCCCGGAAACCCTTGGGGTGATTTTTCAGGGGTTTGGGGCCGGTCGTTTTCTTTAGGGTGAGTCCTCAAGCCCAAGACAACGGGAGTTGGTAGACTGCCAGGAGAAGTCTCCGCTTTGGCATTAGCTGCAGTTTGCTCGGCTTTTGTAGGGCTCATATCCTAATAAGCATTAGCATCAAACAATAAGCCTTTGGTTTATTGACAACAAAAACAACTGCGATTTATTTCCTCCCCTCCAGAAAGTATTTAATCAAATATCAAGTAGAAAAATAAAGCGGTACTGGGGTATTTTATTTAACCAAGACTTGAAAAATGTAAGTTCATAAATCATATCAAGAGGAGGTAGCGGTCCATAGATTTAATTTGGAGATAAATATACTTGAATTTTACATACTGAATTTAAATAGTCCGCTAATAGTTCTAAGCACAGATCGAAAACCAGGTTTTAATTGGCAAGTGAAGCGTGCACTTGAAGAGATTTAAGGAAGACAAGGTAGAATTCTGCTTACCATTAGATACAACGGTAGGGTACGATAAATATAGAAAGTAAAAATTTGTACTCCTTCAAGATCAGTACTTAGCCCCTGCTTTTAATTCCAGGGTCTATTAACCTCCATCAATTTAATTGACACGTATTGCTTCAACCAGCTGCAATGGTTATGGGGCTTACAAAATTTCGGGTGGGGAAATTGAATCTCTAAAGCGAAATGCACTCAAGTCGATCTTTTAATCCCCGACTAGGGGGTTGCCCCGTCCAAGGACAGGTATAAAATTGAATTTAATCATTCAATATCTTTCATCATATTTTTAAGCTGAGATTGGCTAACTATTCCCATATACATGGCATTTTAGCTTTTTATGTGTACAGTAATTTTCAAACCTGCTGAGATAAACAAAAAAATCTCAGTCTTAAAATGAAATCAAAGCAGATCCAAATATATTGCAATTTAATATAATTTCTTGATTTTTGATTTCGTTTTTAGACTGAGTTGTTTTTGTTTTTAAAATGAGAATTTTTTGTTTATCTCAACAGGTTTGAAAGCTACTGTATATGTTTGATTTGGTCTATAACTCAATACTAATATTATGGTTAATCTATGTTAAGCATGTGCTGGATAGTTATATTTCTTGGTATACTGCTTGCATTCTCTCCAACCTGACGTCACTTGTCTATCTCAACAGCTGGGAGAAGTACAGCAACTATGTATGGGTTCCATTTGTTTTTATCTCTTTATTGGTTAGATTGATGAGAACTTCAGCTAGACTGCACCCATCTTTACAGACAAGAATAAAATGGGTTGGAGATGTTTTAAAAACAAGATACAACACTTAAAAGACTAGGCTGTGATTTAGTTTTTACTTTGTATGGGCTGCTGTAACTAGTGCTGTACAGATTTTCATAATGCTTTATAAGAAAAGATATGTTTCACTATAGTGGACTGGTTCTTATCTTGTAAAAATTAAGCAGGTTGTAGTAATAAGACATTTAAACCTATTTTATATTTGGATTTTTTGTGGTTTTTTGCAGATATTATACTGATGAAATTGTCAAGCTTCAAGCTATAGTAGGGATAAAAAATCCAACCTTGATCTTGGTAAGGTCATGTCAAGTATAAACTTCCAAAAATTATATAAAACAAAATAAAGGGCAAAATTAAGAAGAAAATGATACTTTATTTGATAGGAGTTTAGAGTATTTTATAGTATCATGAGAAGCTGCATGCTATTCATGTACGTCATGGTAGTCATGAGGCTTATCCAAGTAATTTTTCCTCTTAGGTCATGAGGGTTTTCCAATTAGTGTTCCTCTTAGGACTCAAAAATGTTTGATCCCTGTAATAGATGAGTGAATGATAAGAGTTTCACCAACTTGATGATTAGTCAGAAAATCATTTGGCGAGTCACTCAGGGAATTAATTCCCTTAGAGAGAGTAATCAAAGATGTTGTGACATCTCACCCTGGGGTACTGGAAGGTGGAACCTTAGGAATTTTCTTGAGAGTGTTGGGAATTCAGGCTTGGTATTGATCCAGTTTGGCGTTGGGTACAGGGAGCTGGGAGTTACGTTGAGCTGTTATTGCTTTACATAATCATAGATGGTTGTGGTGCATGTGTTTCAGTTCTGCTCAAGCATCAATACCTTTGATAAGGTAAGTGCTGTTAGGTTTGACTTACATGACAATGCCTGGTCCACCTAACCCTGGATCCAACTTATGTTGGTCATGATTGATAACCCAGATTTTGTTCCCAACCTGGAATCTTTTCTGTTGCAATGGGATTGCCTCTCTTTTGATCCTTTGGCATTCCATATCTTCTTGGTCTTTTCTGGCACATTGTATGTTGGCATCACTGTTGTCTGGTACCTTCTTGGTTAGAGGTAACTGTGGCCCTAATGTAGTACTAATAATTGCAGATTTATGACCATATACAAGTTCATAGGAGCTTTCCCCTGTATTCTTGTTGTCCCGTGTACAACACATCATTAGCGCTGTTGGGAGCATGTTGTCTCATAATTTTTTTATTGTTGACAGATAATTTAATGAGCGCCTCTACAAAGGAGCCGTTCAACTGATCTACTCTTTTATTTGCTTGTGGGTGTTATGGACTGGCAATGGTGTGTTTGATTCTATTCTTGGCAAGGTAGATGTTGGTGTCTATGGCTGTGAGTTTGGTTTCTTCATCTGAAATCAGAAGTCCAGGTTTCCCAAACTTAGCTATGATTTGTTTGCCAATAAATTGTCTTACATTGTTTCTTTTATGTTTTTTTTAGCTTGTGCTACATGACATCTAGTTGCATAGTTGATAGCTGTGATAATGTATTTTTGCCTTTGTTATTTCTGGTTATTTGTCTTACAATATTCAGTGACCACACTTTGAATGGTTGTGTGATTGACACTGGTATTACTGACTTGGGGGTGCCTTGGAGTGGGCATAATTTTCACAGACTTCACATTAGTCTAGTACTTCATTGATGTTGTCCAGCATGTTGGGTCATTAGTAGCGTGTCTTGAGGTATTCATGCAAGTTTCTGCTACAGATGTGTCCAAGATCTCTGTGATATCAAAGGATTATATCATGTAAGGTCTTGCCCATAATGGTGCAAGGTTATAGACTAAAGCGTGCAAGGCATTAGGATTCAAATTTAAAAGATATAAAAACGTAAGAACTGTCTGTAAGATAATCTTACAGAAACCTGCTAAAAACCTATATTGTGCCACAAATGAAGTAATAGAGTGTAAAAACCCTAAGCAAAGAAGATAAAATAAAGTGTTCAATAGTGAATAATTTGTAACTAAGAGAATATCAATATTAGGATATTCACCATCAGCAAATTGATACATATAACTATTGAAAGATTCTTTAAGGGAAAAAATGGATACAACAAGCCTAAGGCTTATTGTTTTACAAGTTCCATTGAATTTAAGAAAAGGGAAAGCTAAATTAAAAAACAAAATTCTTAAAATTACAAATCTGAAGTTTTAAAATTGTAGAAGTTTGAAGAGAAGAAATCACTTAGAATTTTGGCTTAAAGCCTACTCTTCACAAGCTCTTTATTTATACTTAATTCTCATTCAATTAACAATGATTGGCATAGGGGAACAACAGCCAAGGACAGGAGAAACTGGAGAAAGTTGAGCAAGAACCTGGAGGAAAAGAGGAAACAGAAACCTAGTAAACCCACAGATCAACAACATAAAACTGGGGGAGCAGCAACAACGCAAGCAGGGGTTTTGAAAGGTAAGTGAGTGAAAATATTCTAACTTTAAAGTAGATATACATATAAAAGTAAGAGCAAACAATAGAGCAAACAACAACAACGACAAAGATTCAAACGCAAATGGCATCAAAAAAACAAGGTAATTCATTTAAAATACTTAAATATTAACTTTTGATTTAAAATTTAAAATATTTTTTAATGAAAGATTAAACAAAAAAATAATAAATATGATAAACTTAAAGAGCCTGCCCTTCGGGGCAGGGCATGACATGTCAATCCTTTGTGTTGATGTGACCTAGGGTACAGTATTGTTATTTGATAATATGTGGTGTAGAGTATCATATTTGTTTTTGAACATGTGTTTTTTCTTGAGGTCTTTCTCTTGGATGTTCATTGATGTGCCAGGTGGGAACCCCTCTTGGAGATTCTCCATGATTAACATGAACTAATTGGGATCTCTATCAGTGCATAAAAGATGTTTACAGTATAGCCTTGATAGGGCGTCTACAGTAAGAATTTTTTGCCAGGTTTGTATTCAATTATCATGAGGTATCTTTGTATAAGGTTCATTAATTCAGCTTTCTGTCTAGATAGATGTTGTTGAGTCTTGAAGAATACCAATGACTTGTGGTCAGTTAGCACTTTGAATATATGTGCACCTTCCAGATAGCATCAACACTTCATTAAACAGTGAACAATAGCTACCAGTTCTTTGTTCTGTATTGGATATCTTTGCTCACCATCAGAAAAATTTCTTGATTCATATGCTACAGGGAGGAAGTCCTTTTCTGAAGTTTGAATTTGGAGGGCTTCTTCTATTGCATATTTGGAGGTGTCAGTTTCTAATTTGTACACTTCTTTATTATTTGAATATTGCAAAATAGGGGTGTTGCCCATACATTCTTTTGGGCAAGTTTCTTAGGTCAAAGTTTCTAAGGTTGAAAGTGCAAAAATCAAAAATGAGACCCCCAAAAAGTGCAAAAATTGAAACACTATGCAGGGTGTAAAATGAAAAATATCAAAGATCAAAGTGCAAAAATTGATTTTCCAGAGGTTAACTTTGAAGCCAAATAATATAAATTTCTTAATATAAAAAAATATATACTAAAATTCTTTCTAGACTAAAGAGGTTCCAAGAAATTTATTTCTGCAATAAAAAATATATGCTATATAATAAAAAGATTCTTAAATTAGTTTTTTTTAAAGAAAGTTTATTTTAGTTTCAAAAGCAACATTAGACTAGAATTAATATTAAATGTATTCAAGTGAATATAAAATACAAAACTACACAAAAAAACTGCTTTATAAACTATAGTTTTAATAAAAAGGTTTAATTTGATTTTCAACTTATGTAAAGCTATAATAATACTTCAGTATAAGCAAAAATAAAGGATTTTTCCTGTAAGATACAAACATATGGTTTTAGGTATTTTGGTTTATTAGTGATCTTATTCCAATGATAAAATTTATAGAAGTCTACCATTAAAATAATTTAAAGTACATTACTTTCTTATTAAAGCTATACTATACAATTTTATACTTAATCAAAGATATAGTCTTATATATTATTTATAATAGGTCACAATATTCAAAGATATCAAGAACCTGCCACTTACATCTCATAAAATGAAGACTTGAATATTTTTATGTTAAAAACACTGTACTTTCACAAAAATATGATATAGATAGTTCAAAGTTGTATATCAAAGAGAAACATTCTAAACATCTTATTTTGCTCTAATACATATAGTAAAATGATATAATAGAAGATAATTGAGGGTAAGGAAAAAAAAGAGAAGAAGATAATTGAGGATAAAAAAGAGCAAGAAAAGAAGAGGAGAAGAGAAAAGAGAAGAGAAGAGAAGAGAAGAAGAGAAGAAAGAAAAATAAAGTTTTTCTACTTGGTATCAGATTTTATATAATCCACACTCTTGACAACACAGAATTTTTTTAAAAGTTTTTTGGCCTCTGGCGCAGCCAAGGGGCCAAACAAACTTTTTTGAGGAGGAATGAGAGATGAGAAGAAGAGGTGGAAAGGGAAAAAGTTAAAGACAAAGAGACCAGGTGTTTACTACAATTTGATTTGGATACTACAATTTTGTCTCCTGAAATAACATAGAGAAACATAGTACAATATTAAATTAATTTAATATTTTTTGAAATTGCCTCCAAAAGACACCAATTTATTAATATTGCAATAAAATAAAACCTTACTAAAAAACTTTATTTCTTTTTTATATATTTAACTATCAGGTCTTAAAGAATCTACATGAGAAATTTCAAAAGTTTTTATTAATTATTTAAAATTTTGTAAGCTTATAAAAAGTGTGACTAAATTGAAAAAGTCAATTTTCAATTTCCTCACTTTTGATTTGAGGAACTTAATAAAACATAATGAATAAAATATTGATTTTTTTCAAAAATTTATTATTAAGTGGTCCTTTTTTTGGTACCTTTTTGGATTTCAATTTGACTGCTTTTTGATCTCTGCACTCATTAAGAAACTATATGTAAATTTTTAAATAAATTTTTATGAGACAAAAGTTTATTTTTTAAAAATAAAGAGCTTATAATAGTATTTTATATTAAGATTTTAACAAAACAAAATTAAAAATTTTGCCTAAAGTTAAAAAAGTTTTTTTAGCTCTTAATTTCTTTTTTTACATATAGAAAATAAAATTTTAAATTTTAAATATTTTTTAATTTTATGTATCAAATATTAAATTGAAGATTTTTTGCACTTCAATTTTTGCGCTTTTGATTTTGATCCCTCTATTCAAAGGGGTAAATAAAATTTATTTTTAAAGCCAGATTAAATTAAGGTGTGTTTTAAATTGCATCAATTTGGGCACTCCTCCTGGTTTTTCAATTTTAGCTACTAGTAAAAACATTTTAAAAAAAGTCAAATTTAAGAAAAATATTAATTTTTTGGTAAAAATTTTATTGAAAAAAGCTCAGAGATAAAAAAATACATTGATTTGGAGATTTTGATCTCCACACTTTGACTTTAGGCACTTGCCCATTCTTTCAACTGTCAAAAATTTTATTTTTTAATAGTTTTCATACAAATTTTTTTGTCTTGCCTCTGATTGTGAATAAGAGAGCAGTCAAGACACCCCAGTCAGGGATGAATCTCCTAACATAGGCTATCATGTCTAGGAATGTACAAAGCTCACTCTTATATTGCGGCACTGGCATATTGGTTATGGCTTGTATCTTTTCTGGATCTGATTTTATTTTGTCCTTGCTAATAATGTGTTCTAAGAATGGGAGTTCTGCTGAGAAAAAGCCACATTTTGAGAGTTTGGCTATGAGTTAGTTTTCTTGAAGGGTGTTGAGGACCAAGCAGACATCTTTCCAGTGTTGTTCTACAATTAGGCTGTATATGATTATGTCATCAAGGTAGATCATAGCCCTTTTCCCACTGTGATATTTAAAAACTTCATTCATAAAGGTCACAAAGATGCTTGGGGTATTAGTCATGCCAAAGTTGAAGACAACATATTCAAACAAACCATAATTAGTTCTGAATGCTGTTTTATGTACTGTAAATTCAGAACCTAAAGGTAAAAATGCAGGATTGTCAAATTCTTTTGTGTGAAATCACCAACTTAATGAAGTAATTTTCATCCCATAATAACTTACTTTTTTATATAAAAAGATGAAAATTACTTCAGTAAGTTGGTGAGTTCACACAAAAGAATTTGACAATCCCGCATTTTTACTTTTAGGTTCTGAATTTACAGTATGTCCTCTGGTTTAATGCGGATTTGATTATAACCTGCTGTCAAGTCAATTTTTTTTGAAGACTTGGGGCCCCACCAGAGCGTCAAAAATATCATCAATCAGGGGCAGGGAATACCTGTTCTTGATTATGACCTTGTTGAGTTGCCTGTAGTCTATGACCAGGTGGAGTCCTCCATCTTTTTTTGCTAAAAAAAGACAGATGCACCAGAAAAGATTTAAAAGGCCACATTAGCCCTTTTTCAAGGGCTTTGTCTAGGTAAGCCTTTAGTGTGTTGTCCTCTTGTGGTGTTAGGCGGTAGATAGATTATGTTTTTGGTACACTTCCTTTGAAGTCAATTTCATGTTAGACGCCCTAATTAGATGGTAGCCCTGGTAATGTTTCTTGGGAAACTGAAGGGAATTCTAGGACTAGCTGTTGTTAGATAGGGTCTTGTTTGTGTGAGGTCTCTGCATTTTTAAAGTGGATAATCTCATACGTGCAGGCATTTAAATCAATCTTGCTGGGGTCCTTTTCTTTTTCTGTTTCCGTAATTTTCACAAATACATGGTCTCTCATAAGTGTGTTGAGATGAGTTGGGTAGACATAGTGCTATACCTCTCCTTGTTATATGGTGAGAGTAACTCTATCCCAGTCAATATGAGCTTTGGTCTTTCTCATCTAGTTCAGACCAAGTACAGCATTGTACTTGGGAATTGGTATGATTGGGCCACTAAGAGTAGTCTGTACGTCTTTTATTTGGTCATGGAAAAGTTTTGCTTCCCTAGTGACCAGTGTGCTTCTGTTATCTGCCATAAAAACTCTCTTGACATTACTTTGAACCGTGGACAGTTTTATGAGGTTGACAAAAAATTTCAACAAAGGATTGGTCTTCTCCAGTGTCAAATAGTGCTGTGCCCTGATATCTGCAAAAGCAGAAATAATAAGCAAGAAGTTTATTTTCAGTCTGGGCGGCAAACAGTATGGGATTGCTGAAGGAAACCTGGATCACGGTAATTGAGTCCATGTCTTGATCCCTGTACAAGTCTTGCAAAGTGAGGGAGGGCAACTTGCCTAAGCACTCCCCTGAGCTTTTACCTCCTTGGTGGTGTTATTAGTGCTCATTTGATTGACTTGAGTAGTGCAGTTTTCACTTTGAGAATGGGGGTTGTTGGCTCAGTTGTTCTGCTTGTTAGGTCAAGGGTCCTTCTTTGCTGTGGGACTTTCTTTTGTTTATTTGTTACATGTAGGTTGTCAGATTTTTGTGCAGCTCATTTTCCTTCCAAAAATATGTCTTGAAGGTTCTTACAGCAGCACATGTCAAACTGGTGTCTGATGTGTGTGGGGAGGCAATTTTAGAGGTGCAGTCATGGTCCAGCCTCATCAAAATTGATGATGTCAGGAGCTCAATCACATAGGCTTTTGTAGCTGCAATGTACTCCTCAACAGTTCCTGTCATCTTAAAGGTTCTTAGTTCTGTCATGATCACAATGTCAGAGTTCTTTATTACAAATTTTTCCATAAAGATGGCTTTTTACATGTCCCAGTCTTTGTTGTGGCCAGGGTGTTGGTCAAACCACTCACTTACAAAATGTGAGGCAGCCCTGGTAACGTGTAAAGCAATTTCACTTGCCCAGAGTTTGTGGGAGTAGCCTACTTGTGTAAACTTGTTTTGGGTGCTTTGAATTCAGAGGTTGGCATTCTCTCTATATAGTCCTGAGAATGTTCTAATTTCTGCTGAGTGTAGGCGCTGAAATACAATGTTGGATATTTTGGTTGCATCAGGAACTAGCGGTGGAGGTGGGTTCGGGATTCCACAAGTATTAAGGAGATTATACTGCTTGGTAGGGACAAGGACATTGTTGAAGACAACAAAACCTATAAGATGTCCTGTCCTTCTTCGTAGTCTCTCCAGCTTGTGAGAAGTGCTATCTGCTGGATTCTTTTCTTTGGAGGAATTTTTCCTTTAAGTTGTGTAAGTGTGAATAACCTACCTGTGCTACCACTGTTGAGTATATACTTCTGGGAAGTATATAAAACAAAATAAAGGAAAATTAAGAAAAGAATGATACTTTATTTGATAGGAGTTTAGAGTATTATATAGTATCATGAGAAGCCACATCCTATCTATGTGCATCATGGTAGCCATGGGGCTTATCCAAGTCATTGTTCCTCTTAAGTCATGAGGTCTGTCTGAGTAGTGTTCCTTTTAGGACTCGAAAGGTTTGATCCCTGTAATAGATGGGCAATTGATAGAAATGCCATTGACTTGATGATTAGTCGGGGAATTACTTTCCCAAGAGGGAGTAATCAAAGATGTCGTGACAGTCATAACCACTACCCGTGTAAAACTTGTCCTAAAAGTAGTTGTCTCCGTTATAAAAATGAAGATGCCGCTTTTCGGAGATACTGTCTAGGCAGAAACCGTCACTTGGAGAAACCTCGAACCAACCAGTTGTACCCTTAAGCCCATACTCCAGCCTTGGGATTCGAGCTGGGTCGATCTCCGATTTTTAAAAGCTTGTACAATCCCACTTCACCCCCAAACCAGATTACTTTTATTCTCAAAGTCCCGAATATTTCATGTATCACGTTCCACTGACCAAAGCAGAATCTAATCCAGCCGTCTCGCCCCAAAGCTTACAATTATCCCAAAAAAATCTACAAAGTAACACCAGCAGGCCCCCAAATAATAAATGTTGGAAACTACTGGGTTGGCTGATAAAAGCGACTGGTTAGAGAACCTGATTATGACGGCATGGGATCTAGATTGTTTTGGGGTGGATATGAACCATATTTTTAAAAATACAATAAATAACACCCAAGAGGTCTCCGGTTAAAAGTCTACTGTATTAATTGAGGGATTTTTCAATTTGCTTCATGACCTCAGAGTGGAAGTCTGTAGGCAAACCTTTATCAACGCCTTCGCCCGCCACAAGGCGAGTGAAGGATTTGATGGACAAGGAGAAGCCATGGTTCTTTTTAAATTCGTCTAAACGCTCTTGGACACTTCCCTGACCGAATAGGAACTCTTGGTTCAAAAGGACTGAGCTTGTCAAGAAGTCCTGGTACTCAGGGGCTGACAAAGAGCTCTGTTTCTCTTTAGCAATGGCATCAGAGGAATCCAAGCAGAGAGGGTCCAGCCCAACGACATGCCTCGAGAGCTGACGTGCCAATTGTAAGCCTGGCTCAGTAACATCATCGTTTTCAACATGAAGCACTACCAACCCACCAATTTTACCGTAATCCGCTTCACCGCCATGAACAGATGCTGCTGTATAAACAGAAGCGCTTTCAGAAGAAGGGAAGCGGGTTGTGATGGCACGGCGAAGCTGAATATTTTCCCCTAGCTTAGAGACTGTCTCGGAAATGACATCTTTGACCGATACATTGGTCTCTATCAGTTTAGCTTCGTTTAGGATAGCAGCTGGGATGGTTGCAACCCCAGACTTCACTTCTAAGGCGTTATCAGGGATATTGAGGGCAGCCGCAGCGATATCTCGTACTAGCTGCTGGAAGATCTTATTGCGCGTAACGAAGTCCGATTCACAGCAGAGCTTTCAAATAGCTTAGATTCTAGTAGAAGGGACTATTTACCTCGACCAGCGCGCCATTAGAAGCCCCAGGGATATCGTTCCTTGTGATGACGCCAATCAGCCCTTCAGCGGCAACCCTATCTGCCAACTTCGCAGCTTTCTTTGCTCCAGATTTGGCAAGGTCTTCCTCGATCCACGCAAGTGCCTTTTCGAGGTTGTTTTCTGTAGCAATCAATGCCTCCTTCGCCTTGGTGATACTGATTTCCGTCTTTTTGCGGATCTCGCTGATCAAGGGCACCGAAGGTTTAACGGCATAGGTGCGGCTGAAGCTTCTCAGAGCTGGAGTTTGAGCGGTCAATATACTACGCAAAAGTTTCATGGATAGTTTGAGCTATCATCGGTCGGAGTTAGTTCAATTCGAATTATCTGGGTTTAAACTTAAAGTTTGAAAGTACACATATTCTAGGTAAAGGGTTGAGCTTGAAAGCAGAAGCATATAAAAATGGTATTTTCGAGCAAGGCCAAGAGAGACGTTTGTACGGCGATGAATGAAGTGTTTTAAAAGCCAAATATTTTCGTGCTTCAGCTTTAATAAAAAAATTTAAGTAAATATCAGTGTGTCCTCAGGCAAGTTTATGGTGGACCTCTTTTGCCTAGCAAAACCTTAAGAGACTTTATTACATGCATGATATATTTTAGTTAGAAATAAAAATGCGTTTAAAAAGGTTTGCAGTATGAGAGAATAAAAAATAATGAATGTCGATTGGTTTTATATAGGCAGGAAAACATACATGTTGCAAAATTGATTCTATTGAATGAACCTTGGCGAGGCGCTTAAGTGGGACCAGGACAATGCAAACCTTTAGGCTATCGTGTATTTGATGTTGTCATGCCGGGTTACGATTTTACATTATTGCCTTTCAATCTTTTAAGAAAAGATCTAGGCTAGCAATTCTGGTGTGATTGTATTAGCCTCGAATTCGAATGAAACTCCTTTTTGTAGATTAAAAGTCTTAAATTCAAATCGAACTGCGTCATTGTACAAATCTACCTCCCTTGCCTGCTAAATTGTCCAATTATTTGAAATTCAACTAATCAATCAAATTTTGTTATCTCAGATTGGGAGAATGAGCCAGCTGGATCCTGAAGCCGTAGAGTTCTTTATAGATAAAAGCAACTAGTTTTACATCTGCCTAAAGGTGATTTTATAACGAATCAGACTTAAAAGAGATCCTGTATGCTTAAGAGCAATGTTCGATCCACATGGCTTAGATATCAGTTATTGAATTCTAAAACAAAGATTCTTTTTCCATCCGAAATCCTGAAGCCAAATATGTTTTACATGCCAGTTTCAAGGGGGTGAGGGTAAAAAATTCTTATCGTGGGAATACTTCACATTCCCAGACGAATCTTTGGATTACAAGTCCTTCCTTAAATAGTTTTCAAGCAAGGCCAGTCGTTTCAAGGTTTTTCAGCTTACAGTTAAAAAAAAGGTGAGTTCTTGGACAAGGCTGTTTTATTTTGGCTCGGTATGCTTCAGCGATAAGCAATAGTTTGAAAGTAGCCTTGTCTTTTTAGTGATAAGCTTGAAAGTGCAAAGAGGTTGCTTTTGGGGAGCTAACTATTTACAATTCTTCCTGGATTCTCTCAACTAAGAAGGTCTAGTTAGCTCTTCTGAGGTTATCTGGTACTTGTGAAAACGATACTCTGGCCTAACTTAAACTTGATCATGTTTTATCCAAGATTTCTCTAGTTGACGTTCGTTCTCTCACTTCGTTTGTTTATCAAAATTTAAAAAGAGGCATTCTTTGCAAAGCTTAAGGGGATCCAATGCGTTTTATTTATATTTAGCACTTTTATAAAAAAATCATCATTCTATTAAAGGCGCCTATAGTCATGAACGAAGAATTCAAGGACGTCAAATTCTACAGCGCGCCAAAGGCGATTCCCAGAGGCCCAATCCCTCCTCCACCCAAAAAGGACGAGAATGCGGTCAAGTCAAACATTTTTATCCACGAGCCTAAGTCCCTGCCGACCGATCTTAAAAGATCTCGAGCGCCCTCGCCAATACCACGAGCGACTCAAGGAACTTCCCAAGCTGAAGTATTGCACGCCAAGGCTACACAAATCCAAGGCCTCCGACGAGAAGCTGACTTTCAGATCCTGCAATCTTTACGGCACCTCAAAGGATCCCCCCAATGTCGAGCGGCATCTGATGTTGGGGCGACGTAAGATCAAACCTCTCAAGACCATGCTGGGGCCGCTCACTATGGTGCGCAAGCCGATCTCTAATCCGGTTGAACAAGAAGTTGCTGCTCATGGGCACTTGACCAAGGCCGAGCTGAAGCAGATTGCCCCAGATGGTGGAGCTGTTAGTAATAAGCGTCATACTTTCCAGAAACGGACCCGCCAGGTCTTTGAGCATGACAAGGTGGCTCGCGAGGAGCGCCGCCGCGAGGCAAACCCCTGGGTGCTAGAAAATGGTGAAGGCAAAGAAGAGTTACGTGGTGTTGTTGAGCAGGGCTCCCGAGCTCGCTACGTAGCTTTGACCATGAGAAAAAACGGTGGCTTCGATGTCCGCCTTATAAACCGTTTGTACAACTTTGACCCTCCCCCCAAGTATCACGTCCCCGATGCCGCTGAGTCTGAGGCTCTTCTCAATGCTAAAAAGATTGATATGGACAAGTGGTTCAGTAAGATGAATGCTACTTCCGAAGCGAGCGGTCCAAAGGTCAAGGCAGTGGAGAGAGGTGACGAGCTTCGATCCAAGGACAAGAAGAAAGACGCCGATGATGCAGACGAGTTGGACTATGATGAAGACTTTCAGGACGATGAAGAGATGGGCTTGGATGATGAGTACGAAGAGACCAAGGAAGTTGGAGAGCGAAACCGTAAGCGCCAGAGTAGACTCAACCCTGCCTCTTCCTCGTCCAATTCTTCTAATGACGATAGCGACCAGGAGGCCATTTCCAAGGACGATCACACCGTCAAGCGACTGAAGAAGATGGTTGGTGCTGATGATGGATCCTCTTCTGATGAAGATGAAGCACCCAAGACCGTCATTCGCAAGTTGGAAATCCCTGTCTCCGGGAAGGCTTTGCCCAAGAAAGAGACACAAAAAGTTGCCAAATCCTTACCTAAAAAGGAGGCACCCATCGCTGCTCCAGCCCAGTCTAACTCTTTGCCTGGCCGCTCGGATAATCTTGACCCCAAGCTACTTACTCCCCATGACATTGCAATGATTATCAAGAACCATCCCAACATCACCATGCGGGATCTGGCCTTGAAGCTTAAGCTGAACCTTGTAAAGTGGAGCTCCGAACAAAAGACAAAATTTATGGAAATGCTTTACACCGTCGTCTATAAGCCTAAAGATAGTCCAATTCTGCAGCTCCACAAGGCCTACCAGTAAACACCATGGGCTTCAGAGCTCCGCAATTAAAGCACTTTCATTTTATTTAAGCATTCTCTCTATTTTACTTTAGGTACTAACACATCATAGCTCAGTGGCTAAATAAACATATAAGTTATCTGATTGGTATGAGTTCTCAACAATTTTCACCTTTTAAGCAAAAAAATTCCTGGATTTCAGATTGAACTGTAACTAGATATACTTCTTATGACGGGTTGACCAATGGAGGGGAAGAAGATGAGGGAAGTGCATGTTTATTGAACAATAGTTCTGGCTGTTAAACCAAAGCTATCATATCCTGATCCCACCAAAGTTCAAGGATCAAGTATGCAGGGAAGATGGCGGGGCTGTTGCCGCATGGCTGAACCACTGTTCTAGCAAACAGAGGATGCAGATCATCAGAGATGGAAGGTTGAATCCACTTAGCAACATACTTGGCTAATTCATGGTATCAAATGGGTATCTGCAACCCAAGGATTGGATAGGTTTCCTGTGAGAGATGTCAGGATGGATCTTATCAAGGTTCATTTCAGGACTGATCCTGACATATGGCAACCAACCGGGTGGGAGCATATAGAGGACCCATACTATCATCACATCAGCTGCCTTTATAATCGAATAAGATACAGAAAGATGCCACTGTACCATGAATCCATAGTTAAACTTTGTGGCATGAACCCCAGATGCTATTATGAGCAAGTTGGTTTCTAACCTGGATCAAGGAGAGCTCAATGTCTCACTGAAGAAGATTGCAAATAATATAGTATGCTTTATTAACACGTGACTCAAGCTTCTCTTTCACATCTTCACCCTGAAAGCATTTCCCTTACCCAGAAACTTGCCAAGCTCCTGCATCAATGCACCAAGGCAAACCTCTTTGGCCTGCAATTTAACCCCAATCCAGGCCACACCCTCCTGTAGGGGTTTCCTGGGGGTTTTTGGCGCTGGATCATGGGTGTTACATGAGCTGCAAGTTGATCGGCTGCAGCTAAATCTGATCAGCTATCAGATTCTGATGATATCAAAACTACATTACCAACCCAAGTACTGCCTGCTGCTTCCTTGCAAGTGTTGTAACTGAGCTGTTTTAGCAGAGTTACAAGGGGAAAAATATTTAGAAACTAGATAATAATCTTTATTGAGAGATACATACTATATAGCCATTGTGAATCTTGGATAACAGGAACATGATAGTGTTGATCACACAGTGGGATGATGAAGGGGGTGTCTTGATCCTGGTAATGAGTCAAGCATCAAAACAAGGTATCCACCATAAAGGATCATCATCTGTTCATGTTAATAGATTTGGTAATTTGAGGTGACTTCCTAACCTGGCTTTGGGTGACTGAATAATTTGATTGCAGGTCACAAACCTGCTTACTCGGACCCTGCTGGCGGGTTGAGCCTGCTGTTTTGACACCCCCCTCTCTGACTGAAGGTCAGCCTCCTCTGGGGACAGGTTGTCAGGGAGGTCGTTGGGAGCCTGGGCGTCATATTGTACTAACTGTTGTTTGGGGCGGTTAGGACAGTCTCACACTGTTTTTGCCTTGCTTTACAGAGTCTTAGGCGGTTGTGATGAAGGGTTTTGTCTTGTTTGTGCTTTCCAAGCCCTTGTACAAGGTAAGTGTTATTTTTTTTACCTTTAGGATGATTGCTGGGCCTACTTTTTGGGTTATAGTTTACTTTTGTCAATGTTCATGACCCAAACTTTGTCACTGACCTTGTGTCTGATTTGGATGGGGATGAATGTCTTTTGTAGACGCTCTTTTATCTCTGTTTGATCATCATTGACCTCTATGACCTGGGGATCTGAACAAGGGAAAACCTTGCTTGAAATTTCCAGCTTGGGTCCTGATAATGCTTGAATTATATTGGGCAGTGTACCATATACCAACTCAAAAGAGCTTTTCCTGGTCAATCTGTTCACACAAGTTTGGCATACAAGTAGTGCAGTTGGTAGCTGCTTATACCAGTCTTCAGGTCTTCTGGTGGTGAGCTTGGCCAAGGCTTGCATGAGGCTGTCATTTAGCTGCTCCACACGTTCATTGGCCTGCAGGTGGTAAGGTGTTGTCACGGTGTGCTTGACCCCATTCTTGGTGAGATACACATTGGTGTCTTCAGAGGTCAATTCTTTGCACCTGTTGGTTATCAGGAGTTCTGGCTTTCTGAGCTTGCTGATGATTTCTTTCCTATGAATTGCTGCACGTTGTTGCCAGTATGTGTCTTTACTGCTTGTGCTACTGGCCATTGTGTAGCAAAGTCTATTGCGGTGATGATGTACTTCTTATCATTATGTTTTCCTGGCATGGGGCCTACAATGTCTAGGGCCCACACCTTGAAGGGTAGTTGTATGCAGATAGGTAGTACTGACTTTGGTGGGGTTTTGCTTCTTGTAAATTTTTCACATACTTTGCATTGCTCTAGGACTTCCTGAACATCCTGGTATAGGGTTGGCCACCATGCTTTGTGCTTAAGGAACTTGTAGAGATTGCAGCTTTTGGTATGTCCTAGGTCTCTGTGGTAACGTAGGATGATGTCTACACATTGATGTGTGGAAATGTAAGGTATGGTGGTTTTATCAGTCATTTTACGGTATAAGGTCCCTTACACATTTGCAAATAGATGTTTGTTCTTGATGAATGTATCCCCTGTAATGTCAGTGGTGCCAGGAGAGAAACCCTTGTCCTTTGTTTGGAGTACCAGGAGAGGCCATTTTGGGTTAAGCCCATTCTTGCCTCTTGTAGCTCTAACATACAGGCGCGAGAGTACATCTGACATGGCAAGTTCTGCACCAGGTTTGTACTGTATTATCATGTTGAACCTTTTCAGGAGTTCTATACATTGTGCTTGTTGGCAGGGGAGGTTTGACTGAGTTTTAAAATATATGAGCAATTTGTGGTTGATCAGGGCTGTGAATTTCTCTTGCTGTTCTAAGTAATAATGCCATTTGACCAAACAATGTAAAATGGTCAGCAATTCTTTGTCATGTTTGGGGCATTAGCACTTGCTGTCTGTGAGTTTGCATGATTTTTAAGCTACAGACAGGAAGTTGCCATCACTGTTTTTGATGTGTAGAACCCCTTCAATGAATGTATTGAAGGTGTCTGTTTTCATTTGATACTCCCCATTGTGTTTGGGGTATTGTAAGATAGGCGCAGTGATGAGTTTTTCCTTGAGGCATCTGAAGCAAAGGTCACATTGTGAGGTCCATACAAACTTATATTTGGCGCCAGTTATGGCGGATAGAGGTGCTGTCAGGACGCCACAATTGGGGATAAATCACCACACATAAGCAACTATTCCCAGGAATGTGCAGAGCTCTGACTTGTCTTTGGGAGGTGGCATCTTACGGATAGCTTGAATTTTCTGGTTATTGGGTTTAATGCCATTCTATGAGACCACATATCCCAGGAGGGACAGTTTTTCATGGAAGAATTGGCATTTGGAGGGTTTGGCTAGCAGTTTGTGTTGTGCCAGGGTAGCAAAGACTGCTTTCAGGTCCTTGTGGTGTTGTTCTACCAAAGGGCTGTAGACAATGATAACATCCAGGTACACAAGTGCATGTTTGTCAATGTGAGAGGCAAACACCTCATTCATGAAGGTCACAAAGGTTGAAGGTGCGTTTTTCATCCCAAAATTGAGCACCACACACTTGTATGACCCGTACTTAGTGTGAAAGGCCGTTTTGGGTATATCTTCCTCCTTGATGCGGATTTGGTTGTAACCCGCGGTTAGGTCAATTTTGGAGAATATGCTGGCGCTGCCCAGGGCATTGAAGAGATCACCAATGAGTGGGAGCAGGTAGTAATTCTTGATAGTGACTTTGTTGAGGGCTCAGTAATTGGTGACCAATTGAAGGGTACCGTCTTTCTTTGCCACAAAGAATACAGCAGCGCCAAAAGGCAGCTGTGAGGGGCAAATAAGTCCTTTCTCAAGTGCCTCCTTGAGGTAAGCACATAGGGTGTTGTCTTTGTTGGGGGTAAGTTGGTAGATGGTTGTACCTTAGGTACTACTCCTTTGAGTTGGATGGAGTGCTGTATGAGTTTCTCAGGCGCTAGTCCTGGTAGCTCCTCTTTGAAGATTTCAGGATGGCGGGCCACAATGTTGCGGTCCTGAGGAGTAGTGGTATCCTGGTAGTCCTTGAAATGTATGATCTCATACTGGCAGGAGTCCCAATCAATTGTCTTGAGATTCTCCTTTTAGTCCAGGGTTTCTGTAATGCGTACAAAAACATGATCACACAAGAGTTGATCCACTGGGTCAGGGTAAATCTGTCAGGAATATTCCTGACATAAACCAAATACTTACTAGAGGACAATGCTGGAAAAGAATAGAAGTATTTTCTGTTAAAGAGAAAAAAAAGAAATAAGGACTTCCCCCTTTAATTGGGGTAAATAAAAATCAAATGAAGGAAAAAACAGAATTTATTATCTGCCAGAATAATTTATCATCTGGGCAGGCGCCTGCTGCCAGGGCCCAGCCAGCCATCCACCTGGGTCCCAGGCCACACCCCACAGCCAATCAGAAGCCCCCATATACTGCAACCAATCAGAAAAGTCCCTGGTTGAAGGGAAAAATCACTGGCCAATTCCTGCCCTTCAGAAGAAGGGCAAATTCAGGATTTAGATTCTACAAAATATTCTGGGCCTTAAGAAGAAGGAGAAACTCAGGGCTCAAATTTTAAGAACAATTCTACTCCAAAACAATGGAATGCAGGGGACCAAGCCACATGCTTGAGTCCAGACCCCAGCCAAACCATGCCTCCCAAAACAAAAGTAGATTTTGAGAGTTCCATGAGTCTTCACCATCACCTGACTCCATACCCAGGGAAAATCATTGGCTCTAGTCAAGAATGGCCAAACCCCCAAAAGATTGTCAAAGAACAAGAGTTTGACCACCTTCTCAAACCCCAATTCCCAATCACACTTTCCAAACTTTTGGGTTCTCCACTCCCTTGTTTTCATTCCCACTTGCAAAACTTTGCACAGTGGGAAGCACTATAAATAAAGACACCCTCCTCAGTAATAGCTTGTTCTATTATTGAGTTTAATACCCTCAATAAAGCTAAATCTTGCTTAAAATTTAAGTCAACTTTAACTACTTAGCCCCAGCATAAACCCCTCCAATCCAAGGGAGATGAACCATCTCATCTTCACAGCTGTGCTTACAGCTTGCCTTGGGATTGGAGGCTATCAACAGGGACCAGAGTCCTTCAGACCCTCATCAGAAGGGTTAGGTCATGATCCCTACTATGACCCTGGACAACTAAAATTCTCCCATACTGGTTCCTGGCCTCCCCTGGTGTCTCTGCATTCCACGCTGTCCATTGTGATGTACACCTCCATGTATTATGTGTTAACCTACTTTGCCGGGAGCTTTGAAAGATAAAACATCCACGCCAAGGTCTTCTGCTGGTTGATGACCATCTATCCAACTGTCACCGCCCTGACTGCTTTCCAATTTGCTAACCTCCTGCCATACCTGCTGCAAGTAGTACCTACTGTATCTGGGTATTACAAGATCTGGTGATTGACACCTTCACACTTGATGGTCAATACTGAGGTTGCCCAGTCTACGTGGGGGTTATTACTTTGCAACTAGTCCAGCTCTAGTACAACATCAAATTTGGGAAAGTCAATGACAGGTCCCTGAATGATGGAGTGCAGGTTTTCTAGCATGATTGAGAAAGGGGCTGTTTTCTTTTCACAACAATGTGGTGTTTGTCAGCCAGGACCACATTTTTAATCTGTGAAGGATTAGTGGCCAGCTTGAACTTATCCACAAAGCTACTGTTGACTAGGGTTTGGTCTGCGCCCAAGTCCAGGAGTGCTGAGCCTGTGTAACTGCAAAAGCGGAAAGTATAGGACATCAGTTTATTAGGATGTCTGGCAATGGTGTAAAGTACTGGGTCTTCTGAGGGTACTTGGATCATTGGGTATTGGTCCACGTCCTCTGGGCAGTACTCATTGTTGGGCAAGTTGGGAATTATGTGGGGAGAGCTTGGCTTGCTTAATGCTCACCCTGGGGCTTTCCCTCACCATGATTGTCTTGAGTGGTAGTGATACAGAAATGGGTACTATTTGACTACCCATTGTTCCTGTTTCCGTGCCTATTTGACCCTTTAGGCTTATGATTTGCGTTGCTGTTGTTTCCAGGAGGTGGACAATTGGCATGCCCAGGTGAGTGAGAATCTTTGGGTCTCTCTCTCTTTCCAGTCTGTGCCTTGTGAAGGGCGTTGGATGTCTGCTCCACCTTCTCTTCTTTGAAATATAGGATTTGCATATTGGTTACTTGGTCCAGGTTCACATGTCTCATCACATGTGACTTAAGGGATTTGTAGTACATGAGGTGTGTGGCTGGAGTGTTAAATTCCATATCTGCAGGGGCACATAGGCAGAGTTACTCATAAGTGCGCGTGAGTTCTTTTACAGTGCATGTCTGGGTCAGGTTCTTCACTTGGCAGATAATCACAAGGGTGGTGTCCTTTAGTACAAACCGTGCCAAGAAGTATTGTTTGAATGTGTTCCAGTCTTTCACAGTATGATCTTTGTGCCACTTATTGCACCAAGTGCTGGCGTTGTGTATGAGTCAGATGAATATCTCTGCAATCCAGAAATGTTGTGGGCATTCCATCTACACCAGTTTGCTTTGGGCAGATTGAATACAGGCTGTGGCGTTGTCATTGTTGGCCCCAGCTAATGATTCCAAGGCGGGACTTCAAAGTTGGTGGGCCACATAGGCGGGCATGGTTCCTTCCTTGGTTGGGACTCAGGACAGAATAATTGGTGCCTGAAAGAACCCTTGCTCTGACAGGGCATTGAAGGCGGGCACCAGTACAAGCATGTTCTGGTACAGTACAAATCCTTCTGGTATCTTGGTACCCAGCGGATATGGTGTCCAGTCAAGCAGGAGGCCAGACATGATTCTTTTGTAGATTTTTTGACCACAGCAAGTACGGGCAACAGGTGGAATTTTGGGGAATAAAGTAGGATGAAGAACCTACTTCTGCTACCAATGTCGTAACTGTGTTGTTTTAGAAAAGTTACAAGGGGAAATATTTAGAAACTAGATAATAATCTTTATTTAGAGATACAGACTATATAGTCATTGTGAATCTTAGATAAAAAAACATGATAGTGTTGATCACACAATGGGATGGTGAAGGGGGTGGCCTGATCCTGGTAATGATTCAAGCGCCAAAACAAGGTATTCACCATAAGGGATCATCATTTGTTCATGTTGTTGGATTTGGAAATTTGAGTTGAATTCCAAGTTTGGCTTCAAGTGACTGGATAATTGGATTGCAGGTTACAAACCTGTTTACTTGGAACTTTGCTGGCAGATTGATCCTGCTGTTTTGACACAAGCAGTCATGCAAAAGAAAATAGCCAGCCTAGCTACCTGATTGTATTTAAACAGGGTGATCCCAGTTGAACTTGAGAGGTGTAGATACTGTAAATTCAGAACCTGAACGTAAAAATGCGGGATTGTCAAATCCTTGGTCCAAATTTTGAATCACTTTTGCGGGATGGCCTTTTTTAATAAATTGATTTTTTTGAGTATTTATTTGAATATTTGAAAATGCGGGAACTCATAGACACTTTTCAAAGTTCAAGTTGAACTGCATATTTTCAATGGACAAAATGAATTAACTGGAATCAGATTTGAAGCGTTCAAATCCATCAACCATTTTCATTAAGTTTACTATGTTTTTTGAAATTGCGGGATTGTCAAATCCAAGAACCAAATTTCAAATCACTTTTGAATGCCACTAGTAAACTCAGATATTAATTGCGGGAACTGGAATACAAATTTAATGTACACTAAGCACACTAGGAAACACCAACCCAAATAAAGAAGCTCCACTCTGCATAAAATCAAATGAAAAATTCAATCTCAATAACCATAATTAGACATAAAAAGTTATTAAACTTTAAAATCATCCAAAACCGGAAAGTATACAATATTATTCACTTCAAATCACGGATATAGAAACTCTGCTACTATTCAAGGCTAAATAAAGAGAAAACAACTACCCACAACTAAACCAATAACTCCAAATAAATACATATTTAATCTAAAATATATTTTTTATTTTATTTTTATGGACCGTCAATTGCATTCCCAACCTGCTCCTGCACCAGCCCGCAGGGCAGCCTGTCCATGAGGGCGTCCCAGAGGGTCCAAGAACAGACCCAGAACCCAACTCAAGAGGAGTCATGCTGATACACAGGCCTCTCAAGGTGTCAGCGCCAGCCAACCACCTCCGCATCTCAAGCCAGAACTACCAGCTTGAATCCCAGGCAGAAGCCACTTTCAAGGCCTGCTACTAGGGCTGTGTTGGCCCAGAAAAGGGACAATTACAGCAAATGCCATAATCACCCTGTTTGCACTTACCTGTAACCTTCTTTTGGATTTCCCTACGCTGGGGGAATCCAAAATTTCATAAAAAAAGAAGGCCTTGAAAGGCCTTCTGTTTTCTGGACGGCCAGAAAAAAAATAAATTTTAAAATTAAAAACTACTTTTTAAATAAATTAAGTTTTGAATTTGACTATTTTAATTTTTAAAATAAAGAAAGTGAAAAAATATAATTTTTTGTTTTTAAAAAAAATCCAGAAGTTCAACTTCCGGATTTACTAAAAAAATGAAACAATTTCAATAGAATCTTCTTTGAGAAGATTCTCTTGAAATTGTTTCCGATTTTGGACAGGTGGTTTCTTTTCTAAAAAGAAGCCACCTGTCCAAAATCTGATGCAGCCCTACCTGCTACCAAAGTCTCCTACACCAGGGTCACCAGAACACTGAGGTTACTTACACCTCTACTGTTTACCCAGTTGTCACCCGGCCCCACACTCTTGATCCAAGAGTTGCTACTTCCTGCCCCCGCGTCTTTGACACCACCTACAAGCCATTGGCCACTACTGAGGAACTATCTGTGCCTATTGTGTATTCAACTATTGACAGCGCCACTACAAGCAAGCGTGATCCCACCTTCTACACAAAGGTTTCTGTCCCCTGTGTTGAGCCTGGTATCCAGGATGCTGTGGTACCTGCCAAGGGCTGGCGTTGGTTGACAGATAGTGAGCGTGAAGCTCTCCTCAACTGCTTGAACAGGAGAATGGCAGTTTGGGATATTGCATCCCAATTTGGTGTCACATCCAGATACATTGCCAACATCAACACCAAGTATGGCAACACCAGGCAAATTTCCAAATCCACCAAGGCTAAGCAGCATCCCAAACTCCTTCAGCCCGTTCATATTGATGCAATCAAGCAGTGAATAGCCAAGGATTGCCACCTGGAAACACTTGCTGTCCAATAAATGCTTGCCACAGAGTTCAGGCTTTCTGTTTCTAAAATCCTTGTTTACAAAGCAATGGTTGATTTGGGCTTCTTGTGGAAGGTGCTCAGAGTTTTTCTGTGCAATAGGAACAGTGAAAAGACCATCAAGGATTGACACATTTATGTCAAGACATATCTGTCACGGTAGGCTCCATAATGCCAGGTATTGTTTGTCCAAGTAAGAAGGCTTGGAAGGCTGGAAAACCTGTATCAAAATCGACCAAGTTAACAGATTTAAAGCAAATAGTTGATTGAAAATGGGTTACGGCTGCTCCAGTCTGCCAGCTGAAACCAGCTCCCCCTTTCAAACTGACGTTGATAAATTGATGTAATATGAGGGTCACCCAATATGAGCTTGTTAATCAGCATGGTTGTCAGAAACTAGTCACACAAGGGTTCTTTGCAACCTGGACTAGATACTTACTTGACAATGTGGAAGGAATAGGAGGTCAAGACTCAGGTGGTATTTCTTAGTCAAATTTTCTGATATATATTGAATATTTTTCCCTGTTTCAACGCTAAGAGTTGAGTCCTCCTAAATTTACTCAATAAAAATCATTTATCCCAAGTTCTAATTTTCAAATTTAAAAATGCATCCTGTGATTGGGTTGTTGTGGTATATTCCGTACAATTTGATTCTGAACTGAATCATTTCTAGAAGATGGGGTCCTGCAACTAGAACTTTGTTGTCGGTGCCTCCTAATGTCAATTTCATGCCAGCCAATTTTGCAGCTCCTTCTCCCATTCTTGAAAATGAAAATTGTGTTAATTCCCAATGCCCAGAATTTTATGCTGAAGATGCATTGATGCTTTCCCAGGTCATTTATCTTGGACTACTTTGGTTAGGACTAATTGTTCTACTTAATCCTGGAGTTACAATTGGAAATTTCACCAAAAAATATTTGAAGCCGTGTTGGTGGTTAATCATCAATTCTATGTGGATTTGGGTGATAATTCCCCATCACTTAGAAACAGCTTCATATTATCCCGTGATTTCTGTCACATTACTCAACTCTTTTTCTTCTGAGTTTTTGGAAGCAGTTTGTCATGAATTTGTGTTTCTTTTCTCCTGCTCCGTTGAGATATCTGCGTTTATCATGTTTATTTGCATCAGTTCATTTCTGAGTTTTCAGTTTGGGCTTTTCTTGAATTTGTGGTTTCCATCTCTGGTTGCAGTTGTTGAGACTGTATCCTCTGTTTCCTATTTCCGTTGTTTCATGTCATTTTGGCATCCAGATTATTTTCCTGCTCCACCCACTGATGAAATTTTGCGTGAAGTTTTGTCAGAATTATAATTTTATTACGGCTTGAGCCTTAGTCACAAATCCCAAGTTTACCATGTGATGACAAAGGTTTCTGAAGATACTTGTGAATGGTAGTTGTCCGCGGTGGAGCGCAATCCACATGTTTTGACAGAAAGTACATTTTTGTACCCTTTGTTAAAAAATTTGTGTGTATCTATTGAGGAGCTCAAAGTATATTGTAAGCTGTACGCCTTCCATCAGGGTACAACTCTGCTTTTGGTATTCCTTCCTCAGTTTCTTGTCTACTGCTGTACAATTGATGTTCTTAAGGTGAATAAACTCTCAGCGTTGTGGTTAGCAGTTGACCAGACTGCCCAAGATTTGGCAGTTTGGGGTTCCCCGTTAACCACAACTGAGGCCCTGGTAAGCCAAATTCTTTCTCTGGTATCAAATCTGTCTACTTCCAAGCAAGGTACATTGGTAACTGAGGATAAACCCGCTGCACGCTCCTGGTTTTCTTGTCCTTGCTCCATAGTAGTTCCTTCCAATCAAAGCTAAAATTGTCCTCCCCCTAGATTGTCTTAGCTCTAATTGGCAGTGGTGAACAAACCTGGTGATGTAAAGGAGGCTCCCGTAGTTTAAGTTCCTGATAGTTCCTTGGCAATGCTTCAGCATGTGGTACCTGCAAAGTCTTCCGCAATTACATATGAAGAGTTGCCCCTTGTTCCCATTGATTGTGATAACCCCATTCTTTCAGCTGCCGTCCAAGAAATGATTGAGTGTTACTTCCAGGAGCATCCTGCCTCCTTAGCTGCTGTCCATACTGCCAATGAAAAGCAAGACCCTGTCAATATTGCTACCTTTGCTGCAAATAAATCTACTTCTGGTTACTTCTTGTTCTATGGTAGCATTGATAATGGTCAGACTATCTATCAGCCAGCTATTTTGTTGGATACAGGTGCTTCCAAAAACTTCATGAGTGTGGAGACTGCTGACTTGCTACAACTCAAATACCACCCAGGATTGCTTGTTAGGGGTGGGAAATGTCAGAAGTTTCCCTCTTTTCAGCTGAAGAAGCCAGTTACTTTTGTAGTTGCAGGTCAGTCTTTTACTGCAAGGTTTTCTGTTTGCTCTACCCTGATGTATCCTATCATTTTGGGAGTGAGTTGGTAGAGAGATCATAATGTATTGACCTTACTGGAGAAAAATTAGCTGCAGGTGGAACACTCTTTAGGTATAGCTATTTGTATTCTGCTGTTGGATATGTCTGAATTGGAACAATCATCACAGACCATACAATTGTTTCCTGTCCCTGTCCCTGTAAGTTTGGATTTAACGGCATGCTTGCAACCCTGGTCTGCGGCATTTGACACCACCAGAGGCAAGGTCCTTCCCAAGCACACTCAGTTTGACTTTGACTTTAAGTTTACTGTTGATCTGATCATAATTGCATCTCCTATTTACCCTTTAACCTTGAAGGAAGACACATGTTTGGAAGAGTGGACTTGTGACATGTTGGCAAAAGGCTACATTTTTAAGAAGGCTTTTTCAATCTGCTTCCATTATTGTTTGTTCAGAAGTCTGATGGGTCCCTTTGTCCTTGTGTTGACTACAGGAATTTAAATAAAATTACAATTCCGGATCCTTATCCTTTACCCCTCAAAGCACAGATCTCTAGGTGTGTTGAGAAGGCCAAGATATTATCAAAACTGGATCTGTTGAATGCTTCAATTAAATCAGGATTTCAGAAGGAATGGAATGGTTAACAGCATTCAGAACCAAGAAGGGTATCTTCCAGTTCCGCGTAATGTCTTTTGGATTGAAGAATGCCCTGGCTTGCTTTCAGCAGTTAATTGATTCAGTCCTGGGGGGTCTCCTAGGTGTTTGTGTCATTGCATATATGGATGATATATTGGTGTTTTCTCTGGATGAGGATTCCCATAAGGCCCACTTGTTGGCAGTTGAAGAGCGCATTCTCCAAGAAAACTTGATCATCAAAAGGAGTAAGTGTGAATTCTTTAAACGTAAGGTTACCTTTCTGGGTAATATTATCTTTGAGGATGGCCACACCATTGCCACTGACAAGGAAACTGAGGTTTGAGAGTATGCTACGCCTGTGACAGTATCCCAAATTTGTAGTTTCTTGGGTACATGTACGTTCTTGAAAAAATTCACCCCCCACTTGTCTGAGGTGGCCGCCCCTTTATATTTGGCTAGTGGAAAGATGACTTTAGTCTGGACTCCTGAGTGCGCAAGCGCCTTCTTAGCAGTCAAGGCTCTTTTGTTGTCCTCCCCAGTGTTAAGACATGTGGATCCTAAGCTTCCTTTCATGGCTTCCACCAATGCATCTAAATACACTGTGGCTGGTATGCTGTTGCAGACGGCTAGTGACGGGATTGAGAGACCTGCAGGGTATTTCTCCTGGAAGATGGAGGCTCAAGAACACAGCTACATGATTTACAACAAGGAATTTTTGGCTGTTGTGGAATTTTTAAAGAATTGGCATCACCATCTCATGTTGGCACGTCATCTATTTGTAGTAAGAACTGACCACAAAGCTCTTTTATATTATTGACAACCCAGGGTTTTGTCGGGTCGCCAATCCAGATGGCATGGTGACCTGACAAGATACAAGTTCTGCTACAAGTTTATTAAGGGATCAGAAAATCACTTGGCCAATGCACTAAGCAGGAATCCTTCCCATCTCCCAGATGCTAGTATGGACGTTGAGTTTAACACTCATACTATGATTCCAGACAAGGCAGTGATGCCTTTTGTATTGCCTCTGCCAGCTACGTTGGCCACCATGTCCTTAGCTGAGGGCGCAGATCTGGACTTGTATTCTAAAGTTGAGTTTCTGCAACCTTTGTCCAAAGGTTATGATAGGCTATTGGAGCTAGCATGTGCAAACCCATTGGGTCAGCCTCAGGGTTATCATAAGATTGGACCAGTCCTATATCATCAAGGTTGCTTGTGGGTTCCTGAGGGAACTATTTGGGATGAAATCATGGAGGTTAATCATACCTGTCCAACAGCTGGTCATCCAGGGAAAAACAAAACAGTGGAACTAATCTGCTGCCAGTTTTCCTGGAAAGGTTTGACTGTGCAGGTAGCAGCTTTTGTTTGAGATTGCCTGGTATGTGTTTGAGCCAAGGTCAGTTGGAATAAGACTGCTGGTTTACTGGTTCCACTACAGCCTGCTGCGGGACCCTGGACGTCTGTATCAGTGGATTTCATTGGTGAGCTTCCCAATTCCAATGGGTTTAACACAATCATGGTGTTAGTTGATTGTTTCACAAAGATGGCACACTTTGTACCTTGCTCAACCACAATTACTTTGGTGGAAACCGCTAGTTTATTTGTGAACAGAATCTTCTCCCTACATGGTATCCCAATGGAGATTGTAAGTGACTGTGGTCCTCAATTTGTTGCTCAGTTCTGGGAAGCTTTTACTGGAATCCTTGGTATCAAATTGTGCCGCTCTACTGCTTTCCACCCCCAATCTAATGGACAAACAGAGAGGGTAAACCAAAGTTTGGAGGTCTACCTACATTGCTACACTAATGCGCAACAAGATGACTGGTGTGATAATCTACCCATGGCAGAGTTCACATATAATAACGCCCCACACACGTCAACTCAAGTATTGCCATTTTATGCCAATGTGAGTTACAACCCTTCTTCTAATATGGGTCCTCATTTGGTTAGCAACATGGAAGCTGCAACTAATCAGGCTGCTGCATTGAAGCAGGTTCATCAGAAGCTCCAAGTTACTCTTGCTGCCGCTGTGATAACTTACAAGGAATACACAGATTGCAAGCGCCAGGAAGGTCCAACTTACAGGCCAGGTGATTTAGTCATGGTTGATGCTTGCAATATGAAACTTAAGGTTCCCTGTTGTAAATTAGGCCCCAAGCAAGTTGATCCCTTCAAGGTAGAACATCAGATTGATCCCTCTGCCTATTGGCTAGATTTACCTCCTGATTTCAAGATTTTCCACACCTTCCATGAATGTCTTCTTACTCCCTTCAAAGGAACAGAGACTCCCTCTTCCCAACCCATTCTTGTGGAAGGAGAACCTGAGTATGAGTTAAATTGTATTCTGGCTTCCCACAAAAATTGCTGCCATTTGGAATATTTGGTGTCTTGGAAAGGTTATCCTGATTCTGAAAACTCCTGGGTTCCCCACTACAATTGTTCAAATTCCTCAGATCTGATCCATGAGTTCTACAAGTGCAATCCCACTGCTATTGGTCACCCTGAACTTGCCTTAGCTGCAATGAAAATCCCACCTGCCCATAAGAATTTCTCCTTATCCCATCTCCAAGATGGTGGTATTGTGCCCAGGGATAAAGCAGAGGGTAATGTCACAGTAGGTTCCATAATGCCGGGTATCGTTTGTCCAAGTAAAAAGGATCAGAAGGCTGGAAAATCTGTATTGAAATTGACCAAGTTAACGGATTTAAACCAAACAGTTGATCAAAAATGGGTCACAGCTGCTCCAGTCTGCCAGCTGAAACCAGCTCCCCCTTTCAAACTGACGTTGATAAATTGATGTAATATGAGGGTCACCCAATATGAGCTTGTTAATCAGCATGGTTGTCAGAAACTAGTCACACAAGGGTTCTTTGCAACCTGGACTAGATACTTACTTGACAATGTGGAAGGAATAGGAGGTTAAGACTCAGATGGTATTGCTTAGCCAATTTTTCTGATATATATTGAATATTTTTCCCTGTTTCAACGCTAAGAGTTGAGTCCTCCTAAATTTACTCAATAAAAATCATTTATCCCAAGTTCTAATTTTCAAATTTAAAAATGCATCCTGTGATTGGGTTGTTGTGGTATATTCCGTACAATTTGATTCTGAACTGAATCGTTTCTAGAAGATGGGGCTCTGCAACTGGAACTTTGTTGTTGGTGCCTCCTAATGTCAATTTCATGCCAGCTGATTTTGCAGCTCCTTCTCCCATTCTTGAAAATGAAAATTGTGTTGATTCCCAATGCCCAGAATTTTATGCTGAAGATGCATTGATGCTTTCCCAGGTCATTTTTCTTGGACTACTTTGGTTAGGGCTGATTGGTCTACTTAATCCTGGAGTTACAATTGGAAATTTCACCAAAAATATCTGAAGCCGCGTTGGTGGTTAATCATCAATTCTATGTGGATTTGGGTGATAATTCCCCATCACTTAGAAACAGCTTCATATTATCCAGTGATTTCTGTCACAATATCTGGCACTAAAGGAGACTGGGAATGTCCAGTTCTTCTATATTGACAAGTTGTTGTTTTCCTCCTCACTCAGATCTAGGCATGGGTGGGTTGAGAAGGGGTCCAAGGACAGCGTAGCCCATTGTGCAGCTGTCCGTTCCCAGACCTATTCCATGGTCGCGCTTCTTGGTCCTTGCGGGTTGGACCAGTATCAGATGATTAAAGGCTCCCATAACAGCAGGACCTTTCTCAATTTTCTCCGAGCCGTCAAGGAGTACCTTTGGATAAATTACAGCGGCACAATCAACGTTGTTGTGCTTGATAATGTTGGGCTCCACAAAGTGGATCCGGTTGTGTCTGAGTTCCCCCCCATTGACAAAAACAGCCACACCTCCAGTCACTGACTTACCAATTGTCCAATGAGACTTCTCTTCCTCCTGCCATATTCCTCATTCCTGAATCCAATTGAGGAGGTGTTTGGTTGGATCAAGAATAAGGTGAAACAAGGCCTCTCTCAGGACACTGAGGATCTTTTCAATATTCTTGAGATCAGCCAATTTGTAATGCCACCCAATGTGATGGCGTCTTTCTATGAGCACTCAGAATCCTTCCTCCCAAAAGCCCTGGCCTCCGAGCCAATCAGATAAATGGGCGCTCTGGGTTTTATTTAGTTTAAATTTTATTTAGTTTGTTTTTATTAGGACTCAATAATTATTTATATATAATAATGTGACGTTTGAATGTATTATAGACATATAAGAATATGTAGAAAAGGTAAGTAAAATTAATTATACTAGATAAGATGGAAATATTTTTATTATAATACACTGAATATTATTATTGGCTTTTGCGCTAACAAATGAATAAATTAAAAAAATAGAAATATATTAGTTTATTTAAATAACTGTGAATCCTTGATGGTACTTTGGCTTTTTTAAGCCACAAATTGGACCTTGCATGACATCATCTGATCCTTGTTATTTCAGTGCCACTATAACCAAACAACATAGCAACCAATGATTTTCATGTATTGCTTACTAATTAGTACTTAGGACGCGGGTCAAGTATATCAAATATGTTTATTAAATCACATTATGAGGGAAAGGTAATTTGAGTTCTAAACAATCATTTTTTTAGAACAATAGTAGAGCAGGCCGCATGATGCAGATAAATTCAATTCTTGATGTTTATTTATGTGATAAATAAAACCCATACTTGACGAGCTAGTAAATAAAAACATTTTTAACTTAATTTTAATATTTGACATGGTTGCAACTTTAACTAATGTCTTGTAATATATTTCAATATATTAATATTATAATTTACATACTAAAATTTAAAATAAAAATAAAAATAAAAATATTAAAATTAAAATTATAAATTGTAAAAGTTAAATATTAAAGTTTAAATAATCAAAATATAACAATTTTATTAAATTGTGATTTATTCAATATCAAAATATTTGATATTAAAATTTTTAATACATTAGTTTTAAAAGCTATGACAACAAGCAAAAATACTTCAGATTTAAACAAACTGATTTCAGATTCAAACAAAATCCAAGTCGCACAAGATTCAGGATTCAATTAATTTAAATATTTTTGGTTAATAAATGAACTGTCAAACCAAAAAAAAATTTCACTAACCCATTATAAAAAATTAAAGCAAACATCAAGTGGTGTAGTTCAAACCACAAACAGAATAAACTGACACAACAAGTGAAATAAATGGATGCTATTCTGGAGTATATTATAATCCAATCAGGATTCATATGAGGCACCAACAGAAGGGCCAAAATGAAACAAAATTTGAGCAATCTAGAAGCAAGATTACACAAGCACAAAACAAAATGAACTCACACAAGATGTGCAGTATGAGCAGCCTAAAATAAAAAAATATCAATTTAACAGCCAATCAACAGCTATCCAATTTAGGAACAGAGGCATTTTATTCATTTTCATGGCTCCAGATTTGTATAAAAAGGTTTTGAGAACTTTCCAAATGTGGGCTCAATATTACAATAAAAATAAATTATTAATTTTTAAAATTTCTACTTTTAGTGATTTTATCCTAGGTTTTTACAATGGTTTTTAATAACAACATCTTCAACTGCAATAGCAGCCAAGCCAGCTTCAATGGAGGCAAGGCTCAGAACATGGAGGCACCCGTTTACACCCAAGCCTTTGAGGCGGGTATCAAGGAAGCTGACCTGTACCTGACCACCAACCCATATGGCTTTGACTTGTTTGAGAGTCACTTAGTGTCTAGCTCTGCCCTTGCTCCCACACCCACCCCTGCACAAGCTTCCTGTCAACCAACCAATCAGGATGGCAACCTTGATTCAGAACAACTTCCTGCTACTGCCCAACCTGCCCCCCTCAGCCAATCAGGCTTCAGCTCCCGCCGCCCAGCGCCCCAAATGCAGAATAATCACTGCATAAATTCTTCAGGAAATTGTGGCACTAAACCTGCAGGGTCTGTCCTGGGATCAGATAGCCAGCCAATCAAAATTCACCCAGGCTACTATCATGTGGGAATTCAACAACCTGATGAACAGGGGGAATCTGATTGGGACAGCCAAGAAGCCAAAGAAGGCCACAGAGTCCCATATCAATGAGCAATACCCAATAATGCTTGACCTCCTCCAGCGGGACCCCAAGCTTCCCTTGACCCAGGTCTGGAAGCAACTTGCACACCATGGCATTTGGGTGTCTGAGCGCATGGTGCAGCTCTGGATGCATGGAAAGGTGGCTTCAATTAGGGTTCTTACAAATTTTGCCAGCGACCAATGGGATGGCGCTGAGGATTCCCCATACGGCACCACAATCAAATCAACCCTGGTCAGATGCTTGACAAGTCTAACAGATGACATCATGTTTATCTTGTACTACAAGTTATCAATTGCATTTGACAATTTTGGTGAGCAAGGAAAAGCTGCCACCAAGAATGGAAGGAAGAAGGTCAAGAAGGGGACATTCATTGGTGCATTTCTGGCTGTTTCAGCAAAGGGTTTTGTCTACTATTGGACAAACCCTGATTTCATCAATGGGTACTCATATGGCCACATCCTCGGTGGATTACTTGACTCCTGGGATGGCTCAAATTCAAAGCATCGGGTTTTCTTGAGCCACCAGATGAAGGGTAGCTCCACCGCCCTCGAGGCCATCCAGCAACGCGGGCACCAGGCCTCAGTGTACCCAGCTGGTCACGCCGACGTCCATCTGGCAGATGTTGTGTTCTTTAATATTGGAGATACACTCCAGGAGCGCCACTCTCAGGCTTTCAACAACCTCTATCTTGGGGTCCTTGATCACAATTTTCTTGTTGGTCACCAAATGGTGGCTGACTTGTTTGTGCAAATGGTTTTCCATGTGAACATGGGCAACCAATCACGCAAGGATAAGCGCCTCCCACCCTGTTCCACAGCCACCTACCAGCCCATCCAGTCAATGACTGATGAGGAGTACAATGAGCGTTATATGGCAGCCATCACATGCAATCCTCCTGCCTCCACCCCGCCACCAACATCCCCCACCCGCAAACCCAACCTATCCAATCCCAGACCCCCAGGCCAGCACTGCCTCTACATCTTCCTTCCTGCGCCATTCTGCCTACTAGGCATCACTTTTCCCCGCCTCAATAAACCCCATGGTCCCAAAAAGATTTCTATTTATATTATCTTTATTTTGAATTTCAATTGTTTGTGTTCTCTTTGTTTATAGTTGGCTATATTCTTTATGTTCAGCTTATTTCTATAAAATCATATATTTACTATGTTGTGTATCTAGATCCTGAACACAGTTATTTTTAGAACCCAAGTACATCCCCTTGTGAAAATATTAACAACAATTTGGTGACCAACTGAATTTAAGTTAGAAAATTATAGGTTAATTGTATTTAGATAAAGTTGTTACTGATCCAAATTCAAAACCTTATTGATAAACTTTAAGCCAATCAGGAGCCAAGTGATAAAGTGATTGTTGTGACATAAAGGGTCATTTAATAATTCTTTGATGCATCTGCGCTAATTAATATGATTGGCTGTGTTGTAAATTGTGCAATTAATGCTATTTAAATATGGCCTTCAAATTGTGATAGTTGCAAAGATTTGGCTGGGTTTGTGTTCAACTTTGGAAATTCCTTGCCTTCCGCAAATGGGTCTGGTTCAATATCCACCCCATTCCAGATTATTGTACCTGTCTGTGGTTGATCCTGGTAGGACCTCATCCCAACGTGACCCCCTCAGCCACTCTGTCTTCCTAATGAGTGATTGCTGGCCCTTGCCTACTATTTAAAGTAGAATCATTTTTCCTAATAAAACCAAGTTTATCCACATTTGCGTTGGCATTTATAATCTTCAAGCTTTTCCTGTCCTTTCTGCCAAAAGGACTTTTACATCTTGTTTTCCAGGAAATTAAGGTTCAAGTCCTTAATTTTTCCCTGAAGGCTAACCCAAGGCTAGCTTTGAACCTCAAATATTTTGTTATAAAGATTTCCCACTGTGTCCTCCAGGATGTCGTCCCCTGGAGCCAAACACAACAGGCTGGATGTTTTGCCATTGTACGCCATTGCCGCTGTGGCAAGTTGTTGATGGACTAGTGCTAACCCAGCAGCTGATTGGGCACTAGTCCATCAACAACTTACCACAGTGGTAATGGCGTACAATGGCAAAACATCCAGCCAATCATATTAATTAGCACACATGCATCAAAGAATTATTGAGTGACCCTTTATGTCACAATAATCACTTTATCACTTGGCTCCTGATTAGTTTAAAGTTTAAAATTAAGGTTTTGAATTTAGATCAGTAACAACTTTATCTAAAAACAGTTAACACTATAATTTTCTAATTCAAATTTAGCTGATCACCAAATTATTGTTACTATTTTCACAAGGGGCTATGTCAAGCGCCAAAAATAATATGGTAATCAAGGAAACAATGCAAACACAAAGCAAACAACACATATTGAGATGAGCGTAAAACATATACACAATGGGTAAAAAGATGGGATAATGTAGTAAATGGGAAAACAAAAAGGAATAAACAAAGAGGCAACAATATCAAAATAATACAGAACTTATTGGGGCAAAAGCTATAATAACATAGGGAAAGGTTAGTTAAAAATCAATGAGAGAATTAGAAAGGCTTCTGAAGGACCTTGACTTGGCAATTGCCAAAATAAAGGACATTGGCCGCAAGGTCAAAGCCAAAGTGAAGTCCGCCGTCATCACTGGGGACAAAATTGACAAGGTGTCCACAAAGGCACTAATGTCAAAAATTCCAGACACCTCAGAGAAGACAATTGAGCGCTTACTAAATATTCAAAAAACTGTGGTTGAGGGCCTCCAGTTCAAGGCATACAATCTTTCTGTGCCGTCTGTCTGGGTTGATGACCCAGAGATGTATTCCCACCTCAAACCCTCCAAGCGTGCCATGGCAGAGGATACCAAATTGCCAGCGCAATTGCTTGCGCCAAGAATGGCAAAGCCAGCTGGAGCTGCCGGCAAGGAAGAAGCCCAAGAAGGTAAACTAAAAAATATAATTAATAAAAATTCTTAAATACTTACTTTTTTTAGAAGATGTTGATGATAACTCTGCTGGGTGCTGGTTCCTTTTGTCCCCCCACCTTCTACTCCAACTACGCCACTCATGTGGCCAAACAGCTTTTCCTGTCCCCCCTGTCTTACAGGAGCTTGAAGACAGGATCCATGGTACATTCCCAATGTCCAGGGAGGCATTGGCTGGGCTTTTGAATGGCCAGAGGGCATCTGAGTGGGAAGTTACTGCCTATAAGGATGCCCAACTGGTCCACCTGGACCCAATTAACCTCAGTGGAGTTTACTGTGTAAACTCCATTGAGCTTGTTTGGGATGTCCTGGCGATGCTCCCATTCAAGAATATACCAGAGATGGGCCAGGCTCATGCGGCTGCTTGCTTCTGCTTCCTGGTGGAGCATACCATCTCTTACCTGTTGGAGAACTTTGGGCGCGCGGTGTTGAAATTGGCTGTTGCAGATGCAACAGCCATAAAGAAGAAAAAATCCTCCTGGCAGACTTTGGGCTGGCCTGGAGTGCCAACAAGACGGGGGTTCCTGCAGCTATGGAGCTGACCTTTGCCAAAAACAAGCATGAGAAGAAGATTAGCGCTGTATACAACAAATTGTGCAAGTTTACAGAAGCCTTTGCTAGACAAAGGCTTCACCTTGTTGTTTACCTTGGGCATCTTTTCTTTTTTTGGGATGAGCGCCAGTGTAGAGGACCTAGACAGGGTCCTTCTTGGGGTCAACAAGGCTGGGCTCTCACTGGACGGGAAGAAGGTCCCCCTGGGTATGACTTGGTGGATCACGTCATCCAGGACGCCCTGGTCCTGGCTAGCATCTTTGGGTCTTCAGCCCTGCCAGAAAAGCTGCTCCTCCATTCCCACCTCACCATCCTTCCTTTTACCAGCAGGCGCAAATACTTTAATAAGGGTGTATCCACCGTCCACGGTGTGGCGGTGGAGGTTGTGCGCCACTTCCATTGCAGGGTGGGTACATACCGCTGAACCCATTATAGGTTCACTTAATTTTATCTCTATATCAATAAATATATTTATACTCTACTATAATTTTATATTATAAATAATTTTTCAAAAAATATTATAGCAAACAAGATTTGAAAAATATATTGTGGAAATGGGTTTCATAAAAGTATAAAATAATATGGTAATAAAATAAATTTCAAACTTACAATTTACGTTTAATTTTTATAAGACTATTTTCTATTTATTTGACAAAAGTAAGATAAATATATTTGCGTAATCCAGTATTTAGCGTTTGGGATAACCTCAGATGACATATTAAATAATATATAATAAAATAAATAAATTAATAAATTACTTACATCTATTGATGGATCTTCTGAATGTGATTGCAGGCGTGGAACCATCTAAATATAAAATGACAATCAATAAATCTTGAATAGTAAATTAGAGAATATAAAAAAGTTGGACACACTAAGTCTTTAATTGATTGGCTGTTTGGCTAGGCACGCGGGGATGAATAAATCAGCGTGGCCATAGAATTTGGCCATGGTCTCAGCTGGGAGGGTATGGATCCCAGCCTGCAGCAAATCAAAGAGGTCCTTGGTCCCAGTTGGGGTCCCTCACTTGACAACTCACCTGAGTCACCCAAAAACTTCCTCAATGAGATTCAGGAAGGGCAAATAGGCAGGGAGGAAGAGAAAGTGCAAATTTGATGTGGCCAATTGCTGGGGGCCCACTGCAATGCTTGTGTCAATCATTGGGAATTCCTCAAGAATGTCAGCCACCTTGTGGAGACCAACATTGTCCAACACAATCACATTGGTGAAGCCCAGGCTTGTGCGCCTCAGGTGCTCCTGGACCAATCAGAGGAATGACAAGAAGGTACGGCTGTTGTGAGAACCTAATATCATTTGATAAAGCTCAACCCCCTTTGGACCAAGGAGAGCCACCATTGAGTATGCTGTGGCGCGGAAGCAGCACGCCAAGCCATCCTGTCATTGGAGCCTTTGGGGACATACCCATACCCATTGTGCATTGACAAGGCAAATGCTGATTCATTGATATAATAGAATTTCACCGTCCCCTTGGCTTTGAGGGCAGTGTACGCCTCAGCGTAATTTTTCCGGGTCTCAATATTGGCTGGGCTGTTTCTTTTGTAGGGAGATACCCCAAGCTTTTTCCAGGAAAAGCGCATCCTCTTGAGCAGATGGTAATAAAAGGAAATTGAGGCCTCAATCTCAAAAGCAGATTTGACCATGGCCTGTATATTTGCCAGTTCAAGATGGCAGTCCCAGGTGATCCACTGGCGGATTGTCCATTTGTGCTCCTTGGTGAGCATGGTGAAAACACGCAAGGATTTCTCCACGGCAAGGACTTGGCCAGTATCAATGAACTTGTTGAAGGTCTTTGAGGCGTACTTGGGATCCACCCCAACAAGAGCTGCAGCCACCTTGTAATCACCAGATTCCTGCATGAGCCAGAGAAGGATGATGCACTTAATGTCAGGAATGTGCTTGTGAGCGGGCTTTTTAGTGGTGGGGATTGGCTTGTTGGCGTTGGGCACAACACAGGGCATGGGCACTTTGGTGTAAAACGCAGCAACTTTCTTTAGCACTAACTGTCCCTCATTGGTTTGGTAGAACTTGGGATCCTTGTCCTTCTCCTGATTGCCATCACTGACATAGGGCTTGTAGCTAGTATTAAGTACAGGCTTCACCTTCTCCAGCATGGCTGACAGGACCAACTCTTGCCAGTACACAACATCAAACACATACAAAGTAAGTTCTACCTCCTTGTCTCTAAGTGTTTTGGTAGTGGTAACCTTAGTGGGATTCTGGGTCAGCTTTGGGACCCAAGGGTTTATGCTCTGCACCCTAGCAGCTTGTGCTCCTTGAACCGGCTGTGTCAGTGCAGCGTCACTATGGAACTCTCCTCTCCTGCCTCCCTCCTGAGTAGGCACTTGTGTTGCACTAAGTCTATTCTTTGACCCACGGGGGCAACCACAACTGCGGCGCACAACAGGTGCAATGGTGGTCTGTTGCTGTGTTCCTTCCATTTTGAGAATTTAATAAAATATTAAATAAAACTCAATTAAGTTACTCCGTATTTTTAATTTTTGCTTTTATCTGTTTATGGATATTCAATTAATATTTTTTCCCACCCAACACCCAATTATAGATTTTTAAATTTCTTAGTTAGTTGTTTTTGGTTTTACCACACCCATTTTAGAATACCCAAAATAATTTTCACCCATTTTCCCATATTTTACACCAAATTAAGCACCCAACACAATATTTTTAAAATTTTTGTTTCAGATCTTGTGTCTTATTTTAGATACCTTGGTATCATCCTTGATTACAACCCATTGCACAAACTGATTGAGTGATTTTGTTTACATAGTGAGTTGCTATTGTGTTTTGTTTTTGGATTGAGTTTTGACACATCACGCTTGGGTGTATTTTGTCACCAATTTACATAGTAAACATATGTACACCAAAAGTCAACTCACACCATTTTGTTTGTGAATCAATGTATTTTGGATTGTATTTTGAATGGTTTTGCTTTGCATGTGAGCCCTTTGTTGCTGTGTTGACCCATTTTGCCCATTAACGCCAATAAACCCTGTTAACAGAGTGTATATTTTAACCTGAGAGTTGGATTTTGTTTAAATCTGAAATCATTTTGTTTAAATCTGAAGTATTTTTGCTTGTTGCCATAGCTTTCAAAACTACTGTAGTACTATCTTCAATGCATACATATTTTTCATCATCATTAATAAATTAAAGACAATAAACGTAAATATTGGATTGGAATATTGCAATTAGACGTCAACTCTTGATATTTTGATATTATGTGCATAACTCAATGTATTTTGTTTAATAAAATCCACTGTAAACTAGGTCTTTTTCATTACAATTTAAAATAAATTGACTGTGTTTATATTAGGGCCATTAACACTTAGTACAAATATTGATACATAGTACATATTAAAGCCTGTATATTTACCTATTGTAATAATTCTATAATTTTTTTAGTTGGATTTTGCGAGGTAATAATAATGTAATGTGTTAACAAATTACTGTTTATTGTCATTAATTGGCTGATTTTCTTTGCTGTGGCAATTGTGCATTTTCTGATATTTACGCACTAGTATCCAATTGGTTGGCTTCACATCCAATCACACAGGCAATAGGAAAACAAGCTGCCACCCTGAGACTGGATGTGGTTGGGGTGGCGGCTTGTTTTCCTATTGCCTGTGCAATTGGATGTGAAGCCAACCAATTGGATACTAGTGCGCAAATATCAGAAAATGCACAATTGCCACAGAAAAGAAAATCAGCCAATTAATGGCAATAAACAGTAATTTGTTAACACATTACATTATTATTACCTCGCAAAATCCAACTAAAAAATTATAGAATTATTACAAATGGTAAATATACAGGTTTTAATATGTACTATGTATCAATATTTGTACTAAGTGTTAATGGCCCTAATATAAACACAGTCAATTTATTTTAAATTGTAATGAAAAAGACCTAGTTTACAGTGGATTTTATTAAACAAAATACATTGAGTTATGCACATAATATCAAAATATCAAGAGTTGACATCTAATTGCAATATTCCAATCCAATATTTACGTTTATTGTCTTTAATTTATTAATGATGATAAAAATATGTATGCTCATAATTTTAAGCTATTTGTAAAATGTACAACATTGTATTAATTATGGGAAATGTTGATAATGGAAAAAGAAAATATTATTAATTATGAATTGAAAGAGAGATATCAATTTTAATAAGTTGTCACAAAGAAAAGATTTATTTTCTAATCAAAGGACAGGAAGGGGAGGGAATGGGCAGAATGAACATCACCTTCATCTGCGCCTGTGAAAGAGACAGCATCAGAGATAGTGGGGATGGAATGGGTGGTGGTTTGGGAGTCAGGGTTTGAAGGCAGGTGGCTTGATGGGGGGTTGGGGAGGCAGGATTTGTTGACTGGGAAGGGGCAGCAAGAGCTGATTGCTTCAATTGCTCAAATTCTTCTTCTGTCACATAAACTGGCTTGACAAAACAGATGGACTGGCGTGGGGGAAGACAGGGGCCCTTTCTGGACTTATCACTATCACTTGCATAGAAGATGATGAGATCAAATAAGTCCTGGACAGACGCGGAAGGGAAAAGCTCATACCCCTTATCAATTTGGGTGTATAGTTTGTTGTAGGTGGCAGGCTTTAGGCGCCTGAAGGCAGAACCAAAATTGTAGAGACATACATCTGCAAGATGCATGTTGGCATAGTTGATGGGGTAGGACCAGCAGGTATGCCCCACAGCCCTGATTTCTTGGGTAGCCCATTCCCGCTGCTCCATCTCTGCACTCAGTACAACTTTGTGCACAGTGTTTTGTGTGGCCCACTCCTCCAGCATGGCCTTGAGCTCTGTCTGGTAGGCATACCCATCTGCAGTGTTTGATATTGCCAAGTAATAATTGACGCCCAATGGGGAAACTGCCAATAAAACCCTGAAAAACTCATACAATATTGGGCTGCGCTTGTACACATCAGACTGGATATGCTTCTCTCCAAAATCTTGGATACTTGCAGATATCTTAGCATACAACAGGAAGATTACGTCATTATGGGCCCTCATTGCCTTTCCCTTGATAAAATTAATAATAGTTGAATTGTAGGGGTCAGTGTCCACCAAAATGGGGCCACTGAGAACTTGATTGGACAAGATTCTAGCAGCAACCACAACTCTGTGCATCCACAAATTCACCATTCTTTTGTTGGTGAAGATGCCGTGGAGTCCCAACTGGAGACGTACCTGGACCAGGGGCATCCGCGGGTCACGTTCCATAATGGCCATCATAAGGAAATGGGCTGTGTCACCTTTGGTTGAAGTACAGGCGCCAGTTGGGGTCTTCTTGGCAGGGGGGCCACAGTTGGCGTGGGCTTGCAGGGTTGCAGCCACAGTAGACTTTGCAAACCCCATTGTGACCGCAATTTCCCCAAGGGACATAAGCTTCCCTCGCTTTTCAACCATTTTGAGAACAATCTCCGGAGTGATTAGTTTTCTTCTGCATCTTGCAGGCTGATTGGCTGGGGGAGGGATGTGTTCATCACGGGAACTGGTTAATGCCATATGATTGGCTGTTTTGGGGTCCTGGGCTCTCTGGGTGACCCCATGGCTAAAATGGCTGGTTCTGGATGCCATTGCTGATAAGGGATTTAGGTTAGCAGCTACCTGAGAGTGATGAGCAAACAGGGCCATGCTTGAGGATGCAGGAGAAAGAACAGACTCCTGGGTAGTGCTTGCAGAGGGGCCTTTGGGTTGGGAGTGGCCATAGACAGAGGCTTCACCGTTAAGAGACCCAGTGTAGCCCTGCATAATTTTGTCAAGGCCAGGGAACAGCTCATTGAATTAGTTGTTATTGGAAGAAAACATAATAAATTTTTATTAAAAAACTTAAAATCAAAAAGAGGAGTGTATATTTTAGTCATTTTTATTGTTAAATATGTTAATTTTGCAAATAATAGGATCTAAATTTTAGCTGCCCTAAAATGGAATAGGGTGATTTTTGAGAATGCTTATGATTCCTAAAAGAATTTGCATAAATCCACTCTAGATCCTTTAGCATCCTTTAAATATACCCATAAATTATATTTATTTCAAATTCCTTGCAATTATTATTTGAAACTTGGTTCTTGGATTTGACAATCCCGCAATTTCAGATTAGTTAAGTTTTACATGATGTCTATGATTTGTTTGAATTAGCAAATCTCAAATTGTACATTAGAATCCCACATTTCTGATTCATGTATCCCACATTTGTTTGCTGGGGTTTGTCTTTCTTTAGTTGAGTTATCTGCTCAAGAGATTTGAAATTTGCCAATTCACCTAAACCAAAAAAGTCAAATTAAATCATTAATTTTATTTAATATTTTAATTTTCACTCAGCTGAGTTGCCTGCAAAAGTGATTCAAAATTTGGACCCAGGATTTGACAATCCCGCATTTTTACGTTCAGGTTCTGAATTTACAGTATCGGATCCCTCATTACACATATCAAATATCTGCGTGTAAATGGGGGCCTCATCATACCAAGTCTCCTCTTCACTGACACTGGCTTGTCTGCTGCCTTGCCTATTGTTGCAACAGAGTTTCCAGACTTGCCTGCCAACATATCTCACAATACACAGGGGGCGCTCAATGAGCCGTCCCTTGACATATCTAACAACATGAATCAATCTGATATCAATGTCAAGCTGTGGGCACTTTCTCCTAATTAGGAGCACTACCAATTTGAGCTTCTGATCCTGCACAAGTTATTCCTTGGCTCCAATCCTTACATGGAACATGCCACCCCCTTGTGGCCCAGTGGCTTTCCCCATATAGTATATTAATTGTAGTATTCTATAATAAACAATGCCTTATTATTATTCCTGTCCTTTCTATTGGACTGTTGTCTTCCCCAATTCAAATACTGAATCCACATTGGTTCAGTTGCAACAGTAGTAGCAGCAGTAGGTTCACAACCAACCTAAAGAGAAAAACCCCCCAAGAAACCTTCCTGCCAATCCCCAAGGGGGACATCCCTGACAGATACATCATCTATCAAGATCAACTGGTACTTAAAAGTGTGTACAATTGACTCCGCCTTGGGAAGCACAACACTAGTGTCACCCCACCCCAGTTAGACCTGTCACAATGCATGCTCAACCTCCAGTTGAAAACCTTTGCAGGTGGCGTGGAAGGGGCTGGCATTGTCAGTTGGCTACACTCCACTGAAACCTGCCTCTGTGTATGCCAGATACCTGAGCTTATGTGGGCCACCACTGCTTCAGGATGCCTTACAGGACCTGCTGCAGTTTGGTTCACCACCTGGGCCAGTTAAGAAATATAAATCACCTGGGTGTCATTCAGGGATGCCGCAAAGTCCTGCTACAGCAAAATATTCTTGCCCATTGTGGTAGGGACTCCCCTCCTGGCTATCAAACAGAATGGTTCTGTTCCTGAATATCTTGCTGCCTGACAGCAAGCTCTTGCCACCGCCCCAGAAGCTGTGACTGACAGGAACACCATGCTCCTTACCTTGATAGTTAATGGGTTAAAATCCCTGTTGTGAATGCCGCCATTCATCATGTTTTGATTTTGCCTTTATTGGGTTATTTTGAGGACAAATCCCTCTCTTTTGCTTGTGCCCTTCAAAATGAGACTGGCTCCAAATTGGGAAATACAATTGTTTGGTTTCCTGATTCTGCACAACTCACTTGCCCCACTCATGCTTGTGGCAAGTGATCCTACCGTCCATGTACTGTTTTGTGGTAAAGCTACACAGTATATAATCCCAATCTTTATACCCAATAAAATTTAAGTTCTATTCACATTTTTGCCTTTGTGTCTCCACGTACTTTGGCGCCTCTCTAGCCATGACTAGCAGATATTATTCATTCAGGGCCACAAGGTAATCACATAGCCTTCCCTGCCATTCTAACCAAGACTTAGTACAAATCCAATCCTAAGGTTAGGATTTCCTGTTGTGACTCTGTGCTGCACCTCAGATCACAACAAAAATGGTGCTCACTACAGGGGCTGTAAGCCCCTTGGTTATCCCTTCTGCAACAATGTTTTCAGGACCTTTGCCTCCTCCCATAAAAGAGCCTACTTTGCCTGAAATTACCAGTCCTCCTATTGAGGAAGACATCACTAACCCACCTATTGTCCCTACTGTGCTGAACCTTGGGAGTGGGCCCCGCCTAGTGGCCTACCCTTTGGGTACCCCTGACTTGGAACAAGTCATGGCAGTAGCCCTTGAGATAGCCCGTGATGGAGCCATCCCTCACCTCCAGCTTCAGTTCAGCCAAGCAGAATACTACAAATTGATTGTAGCTCCACAATATCCACAGCATCTCCTCTCAGCGGCTGGCTCTGCTGAACACCTATTGTCATCCTTTGTACAACCCACCTTAGCCCATAATAAAATGGTGTTAGGGCTCCACTTTCAGGAGATTTCATCTCTACAAGTTGCTGTCACTCATCACTGGGATCAGTTTGCGGCCTACCAGCAGTGGATCTACTCCCTGTTTTCCTTGGTATCAGACAATCAGTGCAACTCTGTCACCTCCCAATCCCTCTTGGTCAACTCTATCAAACAAATGCGCTAGTCCATCCCTGAGTATGTCAGAGAGCGTCTTCATGAGTTCCACCAGTTGGAACAGCCCTGGCGTTCCCAAGTAGATTCCACTCTAAACGCCTATCTCACCAACTTTGAACAACTTGTGCAGCAACTCAACAAGTCCAGTGCTTACTTCTTTGACTAATTACAGCAAGTAGCAGTCCATGCTGAAAAGGGCCTCCTCAAACTTGGCAAGGAATTTGATCAGGAAAGAGCTGCTACCACTGCTACCATTGCCAAACTCCAGACTCAAGTAAATGAACTATCTACCTCCAAATCAGATGTCCTGCCTTCTCCTCCATCTGATGAGTTAGCAGATAGAGAACAGAGACTATGGAATGCCATTTAATAGTTAAGAGCATCCACCTGCAGTCAGGATTGCCCTACTGAAGCCCCTCAGCCTGATCCTCAAGTGCTTGCTCTGATAACTCAAATTGCTGACTTACATCAAGAGGTTGCTACCTTGCGTGAGATGATGGTGTTTGTTGTTAGTCTAACTGAATTTGTTGGTGAAGATGGCTGTTGCCCTGGCTTGTCAGGAGCCCCCCCCTTAATTGTGCTAGAGAGTTGATAGCTCTAGCTAATGAGGTGGACCATCTGAAACAAGACCATTCTGAGCTTGATAAAGACGTGCAAGAAATGAGTGAGTTAATTGATTCAGTGAATGACAGGTTTGCCTGGTGCCTTTTAGTGGGTCTGTCTCTTACATCCCAACTGGCTGAACTGTCCTTGGTAGTAACAGCACAGGGTCAGCGCCTGGATGTTACTGAGCAGCAGACCACCCTAGCTAATAATACAGGCACCCGCACTGCTGAAACTTTGACTACCCTCAAGGAAAGTGTTTGCCAGCTGTGGGCCAGACAGCCCCCCACTGAACCTGAAGCAGAATTCTCCCCACACATAAATGTAATCAATAACAACAATGGTGGCCCAACTCCAGAAGCACACTTCAAGCCTTCCTTTAAGCAAGTCTTTGACCCCAAAACCTTGACCATTGCAGCTTTTCTAACTATCTACAAAACTACCATGAGAAGAGCCTCAGATGAGGTTAAGAAGGAACAGATTCTAACCTGTCTACACCCAACCTGTCAAGAGGTAGTAGTACCAGAGCTGCTCACCATTGAGACCTGGGAAGATATAAAGCAACTTCTGATTGACAAATTTGGTGGTGACCTTAGTTTGGAAGTAAAGAAGGACGCCTTCATGCACATTGCTTTCAAGCCAAAGGAGACCCTAGCTGAATTTTCAGATAGATTCTACATGGAAGTACAACAACTGATCACAAGCTGCCAGTTGACTGCACATGAAGCATACATGGCTTGCACTCAAGCCCTCAAGGTTAACCAGCTCCTGTGTATTCACTTCAAGGCTCATAAAGCCATGCTTTCTTCCATGAAGAGCATAAAGACACTGTTGCAGGATATGCACCTTGCCCATTATGGGGCAGTTGTGCAGGAGAATCATGATGCCTCTACCACTGGTTTGCCTTCATGTGGCCTGCATATCCTCACCATGAACTTGCAGAATCCTCCTTGACACCAGGGTTGCAATAACTGTGGACAGATAGGTCACCATTCCAGAGTCTGCACCAATCCTCAAGTTGAAGGAGCTGATCCCAAAGAGCAGAAGGGAAAAGAACAGTCAACCTAGAGGCAGAGACGCTCTTGGTTGACAATTCTTCCCAGTCTCCTTCAATCCCCCTCCATCACTGACTCTGAGCCTGCTGACACTGAGGCTTTGCCCATTCTGCTGCTATTCCATGATATCTCTGATGACTCTGACATGGACAATTCTGATATAAAAGATCCCAAAGCCTATGGGTACTCAGTCCTGGCTGTCCCTGAAACTATTACAGTCCCCTATAAGCTACGTTCTGGGAAAATTACAATGACCATCAAGCCTCTGCCTGAAGCTAAAGAGGTTGTCTTGCCCATACCTCACTCAATCCAAGAGGTCTCCTGTGCTTGTCAAATCTTCTGAAGAAGCTGCTGAGGTTGCTGCCGCTGTGTTCAAAAATGTCTCAGTTTTGCTCCCTCTACAGACGGTCTATAAAGAATTCCTGGGACTAAGATGCACGATTGAAAAGTGGGACAAAGAACTAGCAGAAGCCCAAGACATTCTGGCTGTTCTCCCTCCCTTTGATTGTACTACCACTTGTGTGGAAATATCCATCCAAAAGGTGAATATTAAGGCTGTCTTAGACATGGGGTCTCCTGTTAATGTTGTCTCCTTGAAGCTTGTCAAGAAGCTCAAACTTGCCCCCAACCTTAAATATCATCAGTTGTATAGCACAGCTGGGCTGTCCATGACTCACGCTATAGGAACTTACTCTTCTCTTCCCATGTGTTTTGGCAAACTACTCTTGGCCGCGCCTGTTGTTGTCTTGGAGAATGAGAGCTACAAACTTCTAGTTGGTATTCAATTAATAAGGGAATATAATGGGATAATCAACTTAAAGGATGGCTACCTCTCTATCTTAGGGTATGAGATCCCTCTGATCTTTGAAGATCCAGTTAAAGTTCCTGGGAAGCGCCTCAATACATGTGCCTTGGAATATCTCACTGATGTTTTCACTTTAAAATACTGTACCCATTCCTCCAACATGAAGTGCCCTCCTATGACTTGTCCTGCGTCTGAAGGGATTCCTCTCTTGGCCACTTCTGCTGTGACTATTCCCCCTGGGTCCCAGGCTATCCTAGACTCCCAAATATTGTATGAACTGCCCAAGCGTACATTCCTAGAGTTGTGCTCTCCTCCCTTGCTAGGACACAACAAGCCCTATCTCTGTCCAGTAATCTTGGATGTCTCTCATAAAGATCCTGTTCAACTGCTGGTCTTCAACTTAACTGCTCTCCCCATACATGTGTCTAGAGGGCAGGTTGTTGGCTATGAAAGGTTATTTAATGCTCCTGACGTCCTATCACTACATCCCTTTGTTACTTTCCAGGACTTTAACTTACCTGAGGATGAGCCCCAAGTCCTATCATTATTTACTGCTCAAGACTTCCTGCAGCTATCTCTGGTTCAACAGAAAGAGGTGCTTGACCTACTGGATCAGTTTTAGGATATCTTTGCTAAGGATATCACTGATTATGGTTTAGCCAAAGGCATCATTCATCAGATTGATACTGATGATGCTCCCCCTTTTGCGCTAAACCCTATTGCTGCAGTCAAGTAGAGGATGCTCAGATGTCTAAAGAGCTCAAGCAACTTCTAGACGCTGGACTGCTTGCTCCTTCCCAAAGTCCATGGGCCTCCCCCTTGCTCATACTGAAAAATAAGGATGGAGGTCATTGTATTGTGATGGACTACCAACACCTGAATTCCTTAACCAAAAAGGATTACTACCCCTTACCACACATTGATGATGCTCTCTGCCGCCTTGGGGGCTCCAAGTTCTTCTCTGCCATGGACCTAGCCTCTGGATACTGGCAAGTTGATCTCTCCCCTGAGGATAGACAGAAGGCTGCGCTCATCACTTCTGAAGGATTTTTTGAGCCTACACAAGTGCCGCAAGGGCTCTGCAATGCTCCAGCTACTTTCCAACAAGCCATGGACTCCATCCTCTGTGATTTAAAGCTCTCTTGTGTCCTAGAGTACTTAGATGATATAATTGTCTTCAGTGCTACCTTTAACAACCACCTGGCCCATCTTAAGGAAGTGTTCATAAAGATTTGTGAAGCTGGGCTTAAGTTAAAACCATCTAAGTGTGCCTTCTTCAAGGAACAACTTGAATTCTTGGGACATGAGGCAACTCAGACTGGAATTTGCCCCATGACTAAGAAAGCTGAGGCCATCAACAAAATTCTTCCACCCATCAACCTATGAGAAGTCCAAGTCTTTCTGGGCATGATGGGATACTACAGGTAATTCATCCCCAATTTTGCTGACACTAGCAAACCCTTGGTCCAGCTGTTGCGTAATGTCCCTTTTGAATGGACCGCCAGTCAACAGCAAGCCTTTGAGACCCTTAAGCAAAAACTCAAAGAGGCACCAATCCTAGTGTATACCAACTATGATAAGGAGCTCATTCTATACACTGACGCTAGTGACCTGGCCATTGGAGCTATCTTGGCGCAATTAGATGATGAAGGTGTGGATCACCCTGTATCTTATACCTCTTGTGTGCTGAATAAGCATGAGAAGAATTAAGGTGTAACAGAGAAAGAGTGCCTCACTGTGCTAGATGCCGCCAAGCAGTTCTGCCATTACGTGTATGGGGTTCATTTCACTGTGGAAACTGACCACGCTTTGCTCAAATGGCTACAGCAACTCAAGGAACCAGAAGAATGACTAGCTAGATGGGCTCTCTTCCTGCAAGGATACGGCTTCACTGTTCTGCACTGCCCCAGGATTCAACATCAGAATGCTGATGGACTGTCCAGAATGCCCATCCTCACTCTACACCCTGCTGAAGCTGACCGGTTGTATGAACTAATTGGATACCCTTTGTCATGGGAAAACAAGACAGAGGAAGTTTGAGTTGCCCTTTCTAAGCTATCTGAAGACACCATCATCTGTGACATCCAGTTCTTCAAAAAGATGCATGATTAATACCTTCCCTATGTATGCCCCAGTCTTTGCCTTTTGTTGGTGCTTCAAGCTCATAAGGAGACAGGACACGGAGGCATTGCCAAGACCCATGCCTGGCTCCAAAAGAATTACTTCTGGGAAAATCTTTGCCTGCTGATTCCATATGTTATTGCTAGCTGCCATGATTGCCAACTCCAATGACCTAAAGCTACCGCTCATGAGTTCAAGCTAGTCTTCCCTCAACACACATTTCACACTATCAGTATTGACTCTGTAGGACCTCTCCCTTGCTCCTGCTCTGGTTGCTGCTTTATCCTAATTGCTTTTGATCATTTTAGAAAGTGGGTAGAAGCTCGCCCTACTAAAGAAATTACTGCCAAGACAACTGCCGCCTTTCTGCTGCAGGATGTATTCTTCTGCCACAGTTGCCCTCAAGTGTTATTGTCTGATAATGAGACTAACTTCAACGCCAAGTTAGTAACCTCTGTGGTTGAAGCCTTGGGGTCTCATCAGTCCTTTTCTGCCCCCTATAATTCTTCCACCAATGGGGCGGTTGAGCGCGCCAACTCAACTCTGATTTCTATCATGAGGAAGCTCATTTACTCTGACGCCGCCAACTTGGATCTATACTTACCTGCTGCTCTCTTTGCCTATTGCCTTAGCAAGCATTGTGTCACCGGGTATTCCCCCTTTGCTATGCTGTATGGTCATTAAGCCACTACTCTGTCGCTCTTGAGGGCCCCCCTACTCTCCTCTGATAAGGCCATGAACCCTGATGAGCACATCAAAGATCTAGTCAACCACATCATTGATATACAGGCTACTGCCTACACGTTTGCCTATAAGACCAAGCTGCTGGAGCTCTCCCCTGACAATGCCGGGAGATCCCCCCTGCCTGAGTTTGCCATTGGAGACCATGTTCTGTATTATCAACACAGAGTAGGAGGACAAGCTCATAAGCTAGACTTGTTGTGGATTGGGCCCTTAGAAGTGGCCTTTAAGCAAAGATCAGAGTATACAGTAAAGCTCCTCTCTAGTGGTCAACTGTTTGCTTGTGTGCATGCCAAGTTCCCCCGCAAGTACCACCCCCTAAGGCCAATCTAGATGGGGGCAATGTCGTGAATGCTGCCATTTTCCATGTTTCAATTTTGCCTTTGTTGAGTTATTTTGAGGACAAATCCCTCTCTTTTTCTTTTGCCCTTCAAAACAAGGCTGGCTCCAAATTAGGAAATACAATTGTTTAGTTTCCTGATTCTGCACAGCTCACTTGCCCCACTCATGCTTGTGGCAAGTGATCCTACCGTCCATGTACTGTTTTGTGGTAAAGCTACACAGTATACAATCCCAATCTTTATACCCAATAAAATTTAAGTTCTATTCAAATTTTTGCCTTTGTGTCTCCACATACTTTGGTGCCTCTCTAGCCACGTCTAGCAGATATTATTCATTCAGGGCCACAAGATAATCACATAGCCTTCCCTGTCATTCTAACCAAGACTTAGTACAAATCTAATCCTAAGGTTAGGATTTCCTGTTGTGACTCTGTGCCGCGCCTCAGATCACAACAACCCCATATCTGCAAGTGGGTTCTTGTAGGTTGCTGCACCTCTATCAATGACTGCTATAAAGACATTGCGGAGGCTAATAATTAGGCTTCAATGGGGTTTTGCTGCTACCACTGCTGCAACTGAGCCAATGTGGATTCAGTATTTGAACTGGGGAAGACAACAGTCCAATAGAAAGGACATGGATAATAAGAATAAGGTATTGTTTCTATAGAGTACTGCAATAAATATACTATATGGGGAAAGCCACCAGGCCACAAGGGAGTGGCATGGTGTTATGTTCCATTTAAGGATTGGAGCCAAGGAATAACTTGTGCGGGATCAGCAGTTCAAATTGATAGCGCTCCTAATTAGGAGAAAGTGCCCACAGTTTGACATTGCCATCAGATTGGTTCATGCCATTAGATACGTCAAAGGACGGCTCATTGTGTTCTCCCTGTGTATTGTGAGATACATTGGCAGGCAAGTCTGGAAACTTAGTTGCAACACTATCAAGACCTTAAAATTTCTGTTGCTAGTAAAGACCATTGTAAAGTAAATAAATACAAAATCACTGAAATAAAAAGGTTTAATCTTCATGCTCTTAGCTTTATTTCAAGTATAAGTCCCATTTAGATATTTCAAAAATGTTATACTCAGGTAAGAAGGCATGAAAATTGATAAAATGTAATTTTTCCTAATTAGATTAATATGATTTCTTGTTTAATTAGAACTATTTTATTTTAGGGGATGGATATTATGTGAATTTGGTGGCTTCATTTTGTTTAGTTTCTATGGATTTTATCTGGAGGCTACCTGAATTAATTTTGTACCAATTACCTGCTGGTGCCTCATTGGAATCCTGATTAAAATACTTTACATTCTGGAATAGCTACAATACATTATTCTTGCTGGGCTAAGTTGCTCTTTACTATTTCAGATTTTTTCTTGCATTTTTTAATTTAAAGTTTGTCTGTTTATATCAATGTTGTGTGTATACTTCTGGGAAGTATAATAAACAAGATAAAGAGGAAAATTAAGAAGAGAATGATACTTTATTGGATATGAATATAGGATAATATATAGTATCATGGAAAGCCACATACTGTCCATGTACATCATGGAGGTCATGGGGCTTATCTGAGTAATGTTCCTCTTAGGTCATGAGATCTGAATAAGTAGTGTTCCTTTTAGGATCTGGATTATTTGATCCCCGTAATAGATGGTTGACTGATAGTAGTGCCACTAATTTACTGGTTGATTGGTGAGCCATTCAGTGACTTATTTGGTGATCTACTTGGGGTGTTAATTCCCTGAGAGGATTAATCAAAGATGTTGCAACATCTCCCCCTGGGGTGCTGGAAGGCGGAGCCTTGGGAATTTTCCTTAAATTTTCAGGAATACGGGCTTGGTATTGATCCAGTTTGGCGTTGGGGACAGGGAGTCTGGAATTTTTTTGGCTGACTTTCTTTACACAGGCAGATACAGTTGTGATGCATACATTTTAGTTCAGTTTGGGCTCCAATTCCTTTAACAAGGTAGGTATTTTTGGGATTGACTTCCATGACAATGCTTGGTCCACATAACCCTGGTTCCAACTTATGCTGATTGTGGTTGAAAACCCAGATTTTTTTCCTGGAATTGAAATATTTCCTGCTGTAGTGATACTGCTTCTCTCTTGACTCTTTTTTGTTCCATGTATTCATGGTCTTTCCTAGCACACTGCACATTGGGATTGCTGTTATCTGGCACCTTTTTTGGTAGAGGTAATCATAGTCCTGCAGTTGTACTAACAAGAGCAGGATTTTGTCCATAGACAAGTTCATATGGGCTTTTGCCTGTGTTACGGTTGACTTGTGTCCTACAGACCATGAGTGCTGTTGGCAGCATGTCAACCCAGGCCTTTGGATTGTTAGCAGATAACTTACTGAGGGCTTCTACAAGTGAGTCAATTAATTGTTCTACTTGTCTATTTGCTTGAGGGTGATAAAGGCTGGCTGTGATGTGTTTTATTCTGTTTTTGGCAAGGTTGATATTGGTGTCAATGGGCTTAAGTTTGGTGCCTCCTTCTGTGATCAGGAGGTCAGGTTTCACAAACTTTTCTATGATTTATTTCCCAATAAATTGTCTCACATCATTGCCTTTGTGTTCTTTTGTGGCTTGTGCCACAGGCCATCTGGCTGCATAGCCAATAGCTGTTATGATGTATTTCTTGACCTTGTTTTTTTCCAGACATTGGTCACACAATATCCAACAACCATACCTTGAAGGGTTATGTGATAGATACAGGTACTACTGACTTAGGTGGTGCTTTGGTTTGGGCATACTTTTCACAGACTTTGCATTGTTCCAGTACCTCTCTGATATAATCTAGCATGTTAGTCACCAGTAGCGTGCCTTGAGATATTTTTGCAAGTTCCTGCTACAGGTGTGTCTCAGGTCTCTGTGATATTGGAGGATTGTGTCAATCTTTTGCATTGACGGGATGTAAGGTACAGTGTCACCATTTAGAAGTATTTGGTGCAGAGTTCCATATAAGTTTTTGAACAGATGTTTGTTCTTAAGGACCTTCTCCTGGATTTCCATTGGGATGCCAGGTGAGAACCCTTCTTGGAGATTCCCCATGATGAGCATGGGCCAGTCAGGGTCCCCATCAGCACATAGGACATGTTTACTTATAGCCTTGAAAGGGCATCTGCAGTAAGCATTTCCTTGCCTGACTTTTATTTGATTTTCATGGGGTATCTCTGTATGAGACTCACCCACTTGGCTTGCCTTCTTTACAAGTGCTTTTTTATCTTAAAGAATATTAATGACTTGTGATTGGTGAGGACTTTAAATGTTTGGGCTTCTTCTAGATAACATTGCCATTTCATGAGGCAGTGTACAATGGCTACTAGTTCTTTATTATGCATGAGGAATCTTTGTTCACAGTTTAAAAGCTTCCTTGATGTGTATGCCACAGGGAGAAAGTCCTTTTCTGCCATATGAATACAGAGTAATCCTCCTATGATGCAGCCAAACGTTTTGGTTTCCAACTTGTATATCCCTTCATGGTTTGGGTATTGAAGGATAAGGGGTGGTACCCATTTGTTCTTTTAGTTGGAAGAAATGTTGGTCTTGTAGAGGTTTCCATACAAATTTGGTTGTCTTACCTGTAATGGCTTATAGAGGGGCTGTCAGAGCACCCTGGTCAGGGATGAATCTTCTAACATAGGCTACCATGCCTAGGAAGGTACAGAGTTTGCTTTTGTTTCTGGGAGCTGGAATTTTGGTTATGGTACATATCTTTTCTGGGCCTGGTTTGATTATTTTCTTGCTGATAATGTGACCAAGGAATGGGAGTTCAGCCAAGAAAAGTCACACTTTGATGGCTTGGCAATGAGTTGGTTTTCTTTGAGGGTGCAGAGGACCAGGCGGACGTCTTCCCAGTGTTGTTTTAGAGTTTGGCTGTAGATAATTATGTTATCCAGGTAGATTATTGATTGCTTCATGATGTGTTCTTTAAAAACATTGTTCATGAAGGTCACAAAGGTGCTAGGGGCGTTTGTCATGCCAAATTGAGGACAATACACTCAAAAAATCCATACTTGGTTCTAAATGCAGTCTTTGGGATGTCTTCAGGCTTTACGCAAATTTGATGGTAGCCTGCTGTCAAATCAATTTTTGTGAAGATTTGGGACCCCCCAGGGCGTAAAAAGGTCATCAATCAGGGGCAGTGGATACCTTTTCTTAATTGTGACCTTATTGAGTGCCCTGTAGTCTGTGACTAGGCAAAGTCCTCCATCTTTCTTTACCACAAATAAGACAGCGGCACCAAAAGGTGACTTTGAAGGTCTGATGAGGCCCTTCTTGAGTGCTTTGTCCAAATAGGCTTTCAGAGCGTTTTCTTCTTGGGGTGTAAAGCAGTAGATGGGCCGTGCTTTTGGGACACATCCCTTGAGATCAATTTTGTGTTGTATGCCATGGTTAGGTGGTAACCCTGGTAGGGTTTCTTGGAAGACTGAAGGGAACTCACTGACAAGCTTATCTAGGATATAGTCCTTTTCACATTGGGTTTCTGTATTCTTAAAGTGGATGATCTTGTATGTGCAGGTGTTCCAATTGATCTTGCTAGGGTCCTTTTCCTCTTTTTTTTCTGTAATTTCTACAAACACATGATCTCTAATAAGTGTATCAAGATGATTTGGGTATACATGGTGGTACACCTTGCCTCATTTTATGGTGAGGGTAGCACTGTCCCAGTCAATGTGAGGCTTGGTCTTTCTCATCCAATCCAGGCCAAGTATGACACTGTATTTGGGGATTGGTATTATTGGACCGCTGAGGATGGTTTGTACGTCTCCAATTTGGGCGTGGAAAGGTTTAGCCTCTTGAGTGACTGGTGTGCTTCTGTTGTCCGCCATGATCACTCTCCTGATCTTTCTTTGAGTGGTTAGTAGTTTCATGAGGTTGGCAAATTCTTGTTGACTAGGGAATGGTCTGCTCCAGTGTCAAATAGTGTGGTGCCCTGATATCTGCAAAAACAGAAAGGATAAGTGAGGAGTTTATTTCCAGTTTGGGCAGCAAACAGTAGAGGGTTGCTGGAGGGTACTTGGATCATGGTGATTGAATCCACGTCCTGGTCCCTGTACAAGTCTTGTAGGTTGGGGAAGGGCAGCTTGCCTAAGCACTCTCCTGAGCTTTTCCCTCCTTGTTGGTATCTTTGGTGCTTTCCTGGTTGGCTTGTGCAGTTTGATTCCCAGTTTGAGGATGGGTGTTGTTGGCTCAGTTGCCTTGCTTATTGGGTCAAGGATCCTTCTTGGCTGAAGGACTCTCTTTGCGCTTATTGGTTGCATGTAGATTGTCAGATTTTTGAGCCGTGTGTTTGCCTTCCAAGAATAATTCTTCAAGGTTCTTGCAGCAGGTCATATAAAACTGACATATAATGTGTGTGAGGAGACCATTATAGAAGTCCAAGCGTGGCCCAGGTTCATCAAAGTTGATGGTATTGGGTGCACGGTCATTTAGGTCTTTGTATGCAGCAATGTATTCCTCAATGGTTCCTGTCATCTTGAAGGTTTGAAGTTTGGTCATGATTACCATGTCAGAATCCTTCATGGAGAATTTTTCAATAAATGAGCTCTTGAATAGTTCCCAGTCTCCCTTTTGGTTGGGGTGTTGGGCTATCCATCCACTTAAAAAATGTGAGGCAGTCCCTGTAACGCAGAGGGCAATTTCACTGACTCAGATTCTTTGGGGGTACCCCACTTGCTTGAATTTTCTTTGTGTACTGTTGATCCAAAGAGAGGCATTTTCCTGGCATAGTCCCACAAAGGCGCCAATTTCAGCTGTACACAGGCGCTGGAATATGATATTGGGTATTTCAGGCTGCTGTGGTGCTGCTGTGATTGGGGTTGTGGGTAACAGTCTTCAGGCTTTGAGAGTGTTGTATTGTTTGATGGGTACAAGGACGTTGTCATAGATAACAAAACCTGCGAGAACTTCTTGTCCTTCTTTGTAGTCTCTCCAGCTGTTAGGGAGTACCATTGCTTGAGTCTTTTTCTTAGGAGGAATTTTTCCTTCAAGTTGGGTAAGTATGGAAAACCTACCTGTGCTACCACTGTCAAGTTTATACTTCTGGGAAGTATAATAAACAGAAAAAGGGGAAGATTTAAGAAGAGAATGATACTTTATTGAATATAAATATAAAATAATATATAGTATCATGACAAGCCACATACTGTCCATGTACGTCATGGGGGTCACGGGGCTTATCTGAGTAGTGTTCCTCTTGAGTCACAAGGCTTAATCAAGTTGTGTTCCATTTAGGACCTGGATTGAGTGATCCCTGTCATAGATGGTATACTGATAATGGTTCCACCAGTTTATTGACTGACCAGTGAACCACTCAGTGAGCCATTTGATGATTTACTTGGGGCGTTAATTCCCCAAGAGGGAGTGATCAAAGATGTTGCAACACTATTTTAATGCAATTCTTGTGTATTTTGTAGTGTATTATGCTATTTTTTGAATAATTGCAAGTTATTTGTATTATTTGCAATAATTTTCAATAAAATGTACTATTATCTATAATTTAATGATCATGCATTGATGTAAGTACTATAAAAACCATTATTTAGGATTTTAATCAAACAAAATGTCTAATATCTACAACCTGATAAATGAATTAGAAGAACACCTTCAAAAGGTTGTTGAAATTGAACAAACTATTAGGGAACTAGTAACAGGAAAGCTAGACAATAGGGGCAGCCACTAATCAAATCAAAAGAAGTTGCTCTTAATAAACTGGTATATATAATAGATGAAAAGAACAAGGAAGCATTAATTAATCTACAGGTAAATTTTTTATCAAGTTTGAATTTTCAAGATGCAAGTTACAATACATTTGAATTCTGGAAAAGTGCCAGGGGAATTAATAAAAAATCAAGCTGGTTGAAGAAAATGAATATTCAAATGAAATAAACATCAATGAACAGAATGAAGAGGAACCTAATCAAAACAAAAGAAATGAAAACATTGAAATGGAAACAGAAATGAATGAAGAAAATGAAGCACAATCAAGAAAAAATGAAAATTTATCAAATGAAAATCAAGAGAAAGCACAAGTTGCATGGAAAATAAGGAAAATTAATCCCTGGAAATCAAATGAAGAGCGACCAACCCTCATGAAGTTTGCCAAAGGGGTGTCTGTGGCTGAGGGAGCCGCAGGGGAACAATTAGTAAGTTTATTTATGTTTTACTTACATTTACTTTACTCACAACAAGAAATGAGTAAGAGGTTTCCAAGGTGGCGGCCTTCACACCCAGTAGTGTTTATGGGGGTTACCAATCATTGGTAGCCCCTGTAATTCAAAGAAATCAAACTGACCTTAATCAAATTATTCAAAGGAACATGAATGAATTTGCAAATAGGGAAGCAAAGAAAAAGGAATATATACCACCTGTGGGGTGCTCACTGTGGTCAGGAAAGCCTACAAGCTAGGCAGAATAACCAAATTTAAGGAAATGAATGAAATTCAAGGGAATATCAAGATGAATTTTGATGAATATATATATGAATGCTGTGAACAATTCTTATTTTCAAGAATAAATGAATATGAAAAGAATCTCAAAAGCAAATTTCAAATATGAACAGAATTCATCAAAGCTGAAATTTACAATTAAGTTTTTAAAGCATTATCAAATAAAGTCAGGGACACAATTCTTGTGAATAAGTTTAAACCTTTATTAATTTTTTTTTGCTGAGGCATGAGGGGCAGATACAAGCCAGGCACCCCCTGGAACCATCTTCAAATTCTCTAACACTTCCTACATCAACAGATAAATTCAAATTTTTAAAAAATTATGCCTGTTTTCAGAAAAATATACCTCCCAAAGAATACACACAGAAACATACCTAGGAATACTATTACACTGCATACAGTAGTTTTAAAAGATATGGCAACAACCAAAAATACCTCAGATTTAAACAAAATGATTTCAGATTTAAACAAAATCTAACTCTCAGACTAAAATATACACTCTGTTAACAGGGTTTATTGGCGTTAATGGGCAAAATGGGTCAACACAGCAACAAAGGGCTCACATGCAAAGCAAAACTATTCAAAATACAATCCAAAATACATTGATTCACAAACAAAATGGTGTGAGTTGACTTTTGGTGTACATATGTTTACTATGTAAATTGGTGACAAAATACACCCAAGCGTGATGTGTCAAAACTCAATCCAAAAACAAAACACAATAGCAACTCACTATGTAAACAAAATCACTCAATCAGTTTGTGCAATGGGTTGTAATCAAGAATGATACCAAGGTATCTAAAATAAGACACAAGATCTGAAACAAATTTTTTAAAAATATTGTGTTGGGTGCTTAATTTGGCGTAAAATATGGGAAAATGGGTGAAAATTATTTTGGGTATTCTAAAATGGGTGTGGTAAAACCAAAAACAACTAACTAAGAAATAAAAAATCTATAATTGGGATATTGGGTGGGAAAAACTCTAATCTAATATCCATATTCAGATAAAAGCAAAAATCAAAATTATGGAGTAACTTAATTGAAAATTATTTAATCTTTTATTTAATTTTAAAATGGAAGGAACACAGCAACCAAGTACCAATGCACCCGTTGTGCGCCGCAGTTGCAGTTGCCCCTGCGGGTCAAAGAACAGAGTTAGTGCAACCCAAGTGCCTACTCAAGGAGGAGACAGGAGAGGAGAGTTCCATAGTGACGCTTCACTGACACAGCCAGTTCAAGGAGCACAAGCTGCTAGGGTGCAGAGCATAAACCCTTGGATCCCAAATCTGACCTGGAAGCCCACCAAAGTCACCACTACAAATAAGGTTAGAAACAAGGAGGTAGAACTTACTTTGTATGTGTTTGACGTTGTGTACCGGCAAGAGTTGGTCCTGTCAGTCATGCTGGAGAAGGTCAAGCCTGTACTTGATACTAGCTACAAGCCCTACGTTAATGATGGCAATCAGGAGGATGACAAGGAGCCCAAGTTCTATCAAACTGATGAGGGACAGCTGGTGTTAAAAAAGGTTGCAGCCTTCTATACCAAGGTACCTATGCCCTGTGTTGTGCCCAATGCCAACAAGTCAATCCCCACCTCTAAAAAGCCCTCCCAGAAGCACATCCCCAACATCAAACGCATCATCCTGCTTAAGCTAAAATGGGAATCAGGTGATTACAAGGCGGCTGTGGCCCTTGTTGGAGTGGAATCCAAGTATGCCAGTAAAACCTTCCAAAAATTCATCAATACTGGTTGTATCCTTGCCGCAAAGAAATCCTTGCGTGTTTCTACCATGCTCACCAAGGAGCACAAATGGGCAATCCGCCAGTGGATCACCCGGGACTGCCATCTTGAACTGGAAAATATACAGGCCATGGTTAAATCTACTTTTGGGATTGAGGCCTTGATTTCCTTCTATTATCATTTGGTCAAGGGAATGTGCTTTTCCTGGAAAAAGCTTGGGGTATCCCCCTACAACAGAAACAGCCCAGCCAACATTGATGTCCGCAAAAACTACGCAGAGGCGTAACTGCCCTCAAAACCAAGGGGACAGTCAAATTTTATTCTATTGACAAATTGGCATTTGCCTTGTCAATGCGCAATGGGTATGTCCACAAAGGCTTCAATGACAGGATGGCTTGGCGTGCTGCAGTCCACACCACAGCCTACTTGATGGTGGCTCTCCTTGGTCCAAAGGGGGTTGAGCTCTATCAAATGATATTGGGTTTGCATAACAGCAGGACCTTTCTATCATTTCTCCAATTGGTCCAGGAGCACCTAAGGCGCACGAGCCTGGGCTTCACCAATGTCATTGTGTTGAACAATGTTGGTCTCCACAAAGTAGCTGACATTCTTGAAGAATTTCCATCAATTGACACCAGCATTGCTGTGGGCCCCCAGCAATTGGCCACAGCAAATTTACGCCTTCTCTTCCTCCCAGTCTATTCACCCTTCCTAAATCCCATCAAGGAAGTCTTTAGGTGGCTCAAGCAAGTTGTCAAGCAAGAAACCTCAACTGGGACCGAGGACCTCTTTAATTTGCTGCAGGCCGGGATCCACACCCTCCCAGCTGAGACCGTGGCCAAATTCTATGGCCATGCTGATTTGTTCATCCCTGTGTGCCTAGCCAAACAGCCAATCAATCAAAGCTTAGCATGTCCAATTTTTTATATTCTCTTATTTACTATTCAAGATTTATTAATTATCATTTTATATTTAGATGTTTCCATGCCTGCAATCACATTCAGAAGATTCATCAATAGATGTAAGTAATTTATTAATTTTATTATATATTATTTTATTATGCCATCTGAGGTAATCCCAAACGCTAAATACTGGATTACACAAAAAAATTCAAATCACTATGTCAAGTAAATATAAAAATAGTTTTAAAAAAATTAAACGTAAAATTTACAAGTTAGAATTTATTTTATTAACATATAATTTTATGCTTTTATGAAAACAGTTTCTGCAATATATTTTGCAAAACTGGTTTGCTGAAATTAAAATTTTAAAATTTATTATAATAAAAATAAAATAAATTGTAATAAAATTTATTGGAATCATATTTTTATTGTGTGCGCCTGTAGTGGGTTCTTTGGTATGTACCCACCCCGCAATGGAGGTGGCGCACAACCTCCACCGCCACACCCTGGACACAACCTTATTAAAAAACTCCCTCCTGCTGGTGAAGGGAAGTATGGTAGAGTGCAAACTGAGGAGCAGCTTTTTGGGCAGGGCTGCAAACCTGTAAATCCCTGCCAGGACCTGGGTGTCTTGGATTACATGGTCCACCAAGTCATATCCAGGGGGACCTTCTTCCTGTCAAGTGCAAGCTGGGCCTTGTCAATTCCCAGAAGGACCCTGTCTAGATCCTCTACGCTGGCGCTCATCCCAAAGAAGAAAAGATAGCTGAGGTAAACCACCAAGTGAAGCCTTTGCCCAGCAAAGGCTTCTGTGAACTCACACAATTTATTATAGACTGTACTGATCTTCTTGTTGTGCCTGGTCTTTGCAAAGGTCAGCTCCATGGCTGCAGGGACCCCCGTCTTGTTGGCACTCCAGGTCAACCCAAAGTTGGCAAGGAGGATTTTTGTCTTCTTAACGGCTGTTGCGTCTGCAACAGCCAATTTGCCCACTGTGAGCCCAAAGTTGTCCAGCAGGTAAGACAGGGTGTGCTCCAACAGGAAGCAGAAGCAAGCAGCCGCATGAGCCCGGCTCATCTCCGGTACATTCTTGAATGGGAGCATTGCCAGGACATCCCAAACAAGCTCAATGGAGTTTACATAGTAAACTCCACTGAGGTTAACCAGGTCTAGGCGGACCAGTTGAGCATCCTTGTAGGCAGTAACTGCCCACTCAGATGCCCCCTCTCCATGTGTCAGCCCAGCCAATGCTTCCCTGGACATAGGAAAAGACCTGTGGATGCGGTCCTCCAGCTCCTGCATGACAGGGGGGACAGATACAATTGCTTGGCTACATGAGTGGCTTAATTTGCATAAAAGGTGGCCAGGACAAAGGGGACCAGGACTTGGCGGAGTTTGCTGTCTACATTTTATAAGAAAAAAGGTAAGTTTTTTGATAATTTATTGATTTTTTTAGGCTACCTTCTTGTGTTTCTTCCTTTCCCACAGCCTTGGCTGGCTTGGCCATTCTTGGTGCAATCAATTGCGCTGGCAATTCAGTATTCTCTGCCCTGGCAAGCTTGGCAGGTTTGAGATGTTCATACATCTCCAAGTCATCAACCCAGACAGACGGTGCAGAAAGATTGTATGCCTTAAATTGCAGGCCTTCCACCACTGTCTTCTGGATTTTGAGAAGACACTTGATGGTCTTCTCTGGGGTGTCTGGCATTTTTGACATTAGTGCCTTTGCAGACACCTTGTTGATTTTGTCCCCAGTGATGATGGCAGACTTAACTTTGGCTTTGACCTTGCAGTCAATGTCCTTGATTTTGGCAATTGCCAAGTTGAGGTCTGTGAGTAGTTTTTTGAGTTCTCTCATTTAATTTTTTTACTAACCTTTCCATATGTTTTTATAGCTTTTGCCCCAATACATTCTGTATTATTTGATACTGTTGCCTCTTTGTTTATTCCTTTTTGTTTTCCCATCTACTACATTATCCCATCTTTTTACCCATTTGTATATGTTTTACGCTCATCTCAATATGTGTTGTTTGCTTTGTGTTGGCATTGTTTCCTTGATTACCATATTATTTTTGGCGCTTGACATAGCCCCTTTTAAAAATATTAACAATAATTTGGTGATCAGCTAAATTTGAATTAGAAAATTATAGTGTTAACTGTTTTTAGATAAAGTTGTTACTGATCCAAATTCAAACCTTAATGATAAACTTTAAGCCAATCAGGAGCCAAGTGATAAAGTGATTGTTGTGACATGAAGGGTCATTCAATAATTCTTTGGTGCATGTGCGCTAATTAATATGATTGGCTGGATGTTTTGCCATTGTAGGCCATTGCCGCTGTGGCAAGTTGTTGGTGGACTAGTGCTACCCAGTAGCTGATTGGGCACTAGTCCATCAACAACTTGCCACAGCGGCAATGGCGTACAATGGCAAATCATCCAGCCAATCATATTAATTTGCGCATATGCACCAAAGAATTATTAAATGACCCTTCATGTCACAACAATCACTTTATCACTTGGCTCCTGATTGGCTTAAAGTTTATCATTAAGGTTTGAATTTGGATCAGTAACAACTTTATCTAAAAACAGTTAACACTATAATTTTCTAATTCAAATTTAGCTGATCACCAAATTATTGTTAATATTTTTAAAAGGGGTGTGTTTAAGTGCTAAAAATAACCGTGTTCTGGATCTAGATACACAACATAGTAAATATATGATTTTATAGAAATAAGCTGAACATAAAAAATAAAACCAACTATAAACAAAGAGAACATGAACAATTGAAATTCAAATAAATGATAATATAAATAGAAAATGTTTGGTGACAGGGGTTTATTGGGGCGGGGGAGAGTGATGCCTAGGAGGCAGAATAACGCGGGAAGGAAGACGTAGAGGCAGTGCTGGCCTGGGGGGTCTAGGATTGGGTGGGTTGGGCTTGCAGGTTAGGGGTGTTGGTGGCGGGGGTGGAGGCAGGAGGATTTTGTGTGATGGCTGCCATATAACGCTTGTTGTATTCCTCATTGGTCATTGGCTGGATGGGCTGGTAAGTGGCAGTGGCCCAAGGTGGAAGGCGCTTATCCTTACATGATTGGTTGCCCATGTTTACATGGAAAACCATTTGTGCAAACAAGTCAGCCACCATCTGGCAGCCAAAGAGAAAATTGTGGTCAAGGACCCCAAGATAGAGGTCATTGAAAGCCTGAGGGTGGCGCTCCCGTAATGTGGATCCCATGTTGAAGAAGACAACTTCAGCCAGATAGATGTCTGCATGGCTGGCAGGGTATACTGAGGCCTGGTGCCTGCATCCCTGGATAGCCTCAAGGGTGGTGGAGCTACCCTACATCTGGTGGCTCAAGAAAACATGGTACTTGGAATTTGAGCCATCCCAGGAGTTGAGTAATCCACCAAGGATATGGCTGTATGAGTAGTCATTGATAAAATCGGGGTTTTTTCAATAGTAGACAAAACCCTTGGCTGAAACAGCCAGAAATGCACTAATGAATGTCCCCTTCTTGACCTTCTTCCTTCTATTCCTGGCGGCAGCTTTTCCTTGCTTGCCAAAATATCAAAAGCTATTGATAGCTTGTAGTAGGAGATGAACATGACATCATAAGTTAGACTAGTCAGGCATCAGACCAGGGTTGATTTGATGGCAGTGTCATATAGGGATCCTCAGCGCCATCCCATTGGTTGCCGGCAAAATTGGTAAGAACCTGTATGGAAGCCACCTTCCCATACATCCAGAGCTGCATCATGCGCTCAGAAACCCATATGTTATGGTGCGCAAGTTGCTTCTGGGCCTGGGTCAAGGGAAGCTTGGGGTCCCGCTGGAGGAGGTCAAGCATGATTGGGTACGCCTCAGATATTTGTGACTTGGGGGCTTTCTAGGGCTTCTTGGCTGTCCCAATCAGATTCCCCCTGTTCATCAGGTTGTTGAATTCCCGCATGACAGTAGCTTGGGTAAATTGCAACTGGGCAGCAATCTGTTCCCAGGACAGACCCTGTAGATTCAGTGCCAGAATTTCCTGAAGAATTTGGGTGGTGGTGATTTGTTGCTTGGGGCGCTGGGCCAGGGGAGCTGAAGCCTGATTGGCTATAGGGGGGCAGGTTGGCTGGTGGCAAGAAGTTGTTCCAAATCAAGGTTGCCATCCTGATTGGTTGGTTGGTGGGCAGCTTGTGCAGGGGTGGGTACGGGAGCAGGGGCAGGGGCAGAGCTAGACTCTAAGTGACTCTCAAACAAGTCAAAGCCATAGGGGTTGGTGATCAGGTACAGGTCATCTTCCTTGTTACTTGCCTCAAAGGCTTGGGTGTAAACAGGTGCCTCCACGTTCTGAGCCTTGCCTCCATTGAAGCTGGTCTGGCTGCTGCTGGCTTGGCTGCTGGCGTTGTCAAAGATATTGCTTGTAAAAGCCATTGTAAAAAACCTAGGATAAAATCACTAAAAGTAGAAATTTTAAAATTTAATGATTTACTTTTATTGTAATCTTGAGTCCATATTTGGAAGGTTCTCAAAACCTTTTCATACAAATCTGGAGCATTGAAAATGGATAAAATGCCTATGTTCCTAAATTGGATAGCTGTTGATTGGCTGTTAAACTGTTATATTTCTATTTTAGGCTGCTCATACTTCACATATTGTGTGAGTTCTTTTTGTTTTGTGCTTGTGTAATCTTGCTTCTAGATTGCTCAAGTTTCATTTCATTTTAGTCCTTCTGTTGATGCCTTGTATTAATCCTGATTGGATTATAATATACTCCAGAACAGCATCCATTTATTTCACTTGTTGCATCAGTTCATTTTGTTTGTGGTTTGAACTACATTACTTGATGTTTGATATAATTTTGTATAATGGGCTAGTGAAATTTTGTTTTTTGTTTGACAGTCCATTTATTAACTGAAAAGTTAATAAATTAATTGAATCCTGATTCATGCGCAACTTGGATTTTTTAAATCTGAAATAATTTCATTTAAATCTGAGGTATTATTGGTTGTTATCATAGCTTTTAAAACTACTGTATTAAAAAAATGTTAAAAAGTTAGAGGACATACCAATTAAAAAGACATATGCCACTTAGCACTGGAAAGACATAAGACACTGTGGGGGTACAGGACAGTTGAGCATGTCCTGTACAACTCCTTTGCATTTACATTGCTATATGAATACTATGTGCCTCTCAAGAAGAACTTGCTAATTAATTTGCTTTTGCAATTGCCTTTTATCAAGCGCTCTGCAACCACCAGGGTGCTGAGCGCCACCCCTCTAGCAATTGCATCCAGAGTTGTCCACCACATACAAAAGAGTACATGGTCCCAACTGGACACATTAGCAGAAAATTTAATTTTAGGGTATAATTTTTGGAATAATTACATTCCCCTTTGCAATTTGCATCCCCTTAATAAATAATCTTCTCTTGCACTTTATTTTAATTTTAATTTTTACTTTAATTTTCAAATTATAATAGTAATATGTAATTAGGTAGTATATAACAATGGAGTAGTTATAATAAAGCAAATACATGTAATAGTAAAATATGATTTATAAATTGGTTTGTTTAGTTGATTGTCAAGTATGGGTTCATATATTACATAGTTAAACAACAAGAGCTCTATTTATCTGTATCAAACTGCCTGTTCCACTTATGTTCTAAACAAATGATTGTTTAGAACTCAAATTACTTTTCCCTTTTAATATGATTTGATAAATAGATTCACTCTGCTTAAACTGCGTCAAAAGTAATAATTAGTAAGATATACATGAAAATCATTGGTTGCCGTGTTGTGTGGTTATAGTGGCACTGAAATAACAAGGATCAGATGATGACATGCAAGGTCCAATTTGTGGCTTAGAAAAGCCAAAGTATCATCAAGGATTCACAATTATTTAAATAAAATTAATATATTTCTATTTTTTTAATTTATTTATTTGTTAACTCTACACTCAACACAATATTTGGTGCATTATAATAAAAATATATTCCTTATACCTAGTATAATTAATTTTACTTACCTTTTCTACATACTCTTATATGTCTATAATACAATCAAACGTTGCGTCATCATATATAAATAATAATTTTTGAGTACTACTAAAAACAAAATAAATAAAAATAAAAACAAATAAAATCCAGAGCACCCATTTATATGATTGGATTGGAGGCCAGGGCTTTGGGGAGGAAGTATTTGGAGTGTTTGTAAAAAGCTGCTACCACATTGGGTGGCATTGCAAATTGACTGACCTCAAGGATATTGAAGAGATCTTTGGTTTCATGAGGGAGGCCTTTCTTCACCTTATTCTTGATCAAACCAAATACCTCCTTTATTGGATTCAAAAATGGAGAATAGGGCAGGAGGAAAAGGAGTCTCATTGGACAGTCAGCAAGCTGGTGGCTGGAGGTGTGGCTGTTTTTGTTGATGGGAAGAACTTGGAAACAACCTGATCCACATTGTGGAGCACAAAATTATCAAGCACAACAATGTTGGTTGTACTTCTGTAATTAATCTGAAGGTACTCCTTGACAGCTAGGATAAAATCAAGAAATGTCCCTCTATTATGAGAACCCTTGATCATTTGATATTGGTCCAACCTATGAGGACCAAGAAGCGCTAACATAGAATATGTTTAGGAACAGACAGCTTCACAATGTGCTACACTACCCTTGGACCCCTTCTTGACCCACCCATGCCTAGACCTGAGTGAGAAGTAAAAAAGATAATTCATCTATCTAGAAGAACTGCATGTTGCCAGTCTGCTTTAGAGCCAGATAGGTCTCAGCATAAATGTGTCAATACTTGATAGTATTCTTGCTGTTCCTATTGTACAGAGAAATCTCCAGTAATTTTTATGAGAAGCCCAAATCAACCATTATTTTGTAGAAAAAGGCTTTAGAAACAGAAAGCCCAAACTTTGTGGCCAGCATTAATTGGACAGAAAGTGAGTCCAGGTGGCAATCCTTGGATACCAACTGCTTTATTGCATCAATATGCACAGGTTGACGTAGTTTGGGCTGCCGCTAAGCCTTGTCAGATTTTGCAATTTGACCAGTGTTGCTGTATTTGTTGTTGAGGTCACCAATATATCTGGATGTGACATCAAATTGGGATGCAATATCCTGAACTGCCATTCTCTCATTCAAGCATTTGAGGAGAGCTTCACACTCACTATCCATCAACCAACACCGGCCCTTGGCAGATACCATGGCATCTTAGCTCTCAGGCTCAACACAGGGGATGGGGACCTTTGTGTAGAAGGTGGGATCACTCTTGCTTGTGGTGGTATTGTCAATAGTGGAATACATCACAGGTGCAGATTACTCTTTGATGGTGGACAATGGCTCATATGATGTATCAAAAATGAGGGGGCATGCAGTGGCAACTTTGGGATCCAGAGTGCGGGGCCAGGTGACAACTGGGTATACAGTGGAGGTGTATGTAACCTCATTATTCCTTATGACCTTGGTATGGGATAGTTTGGTGGCAGGCCTTGAGAGCGGCCTCTGTCTGGGATTCAGGCTGGTTGTTCTGGCTTGGGATGCAGGAGGTGGTTACCTGGTGCTGACGCCTTGGGAGGCCTCTGTGTTGGCATTACTCCCCTCAAGTTATATTTTGGGTCTATTCTTGGACCCTATGGAACGCTCTTGTGGACAGGCTGCCCTGCAGGCTGGTGCAGGAGCTGGTTGGGAATGCAACTGATGATCCATAAAAATAAAATAAAAAATATATATATTAGATTAAATATGTATTTATTTGGATTTATTGGTTTAGTTGTGAGTAGTTGTTTTCTCTTGATTTAGCCTCTAATAGTAGCAGAGTTTCTATATCTGTGATTTGAAGTGTATAACATTGTATCCTTTTTGGGTTTTGGTAATTTTAAAGTTTAATTAATTTTCATTTCTAAACATGGTTATTGAGATTGAATTTTTCATTTTGATTTTATGCAGAGTGGAGCTTCTTGGTTTGGTTTGGTGTTTCCTAGTGTTCTTACTGCATATTAAATTTGGATTACAATTCCTGTAATTAATATTTGGATTTACTAGTGGCATTCAAAAGTGATTTGAAATTTGGTTCTTGGATTTGACAATCCTGTAATTTCAAAAAACATAGTAAACTTAATGAAAGTGGTTGATGGATTTGAACGCTTCAAATCTGATTCCAATTAATTCATTTTGTCTATTGGAAATATGCAGTTTGACTTAAAATTGCAAAGTGTCTATGAGTTCCCGCATTTTTAAAAATAAAAATAAAAATACAAAAAAATCAATTTAATTAAAAAAGCCATCCCGCAAAAGCAATTCAAAATTTGGACCAAGGATTTGACAATCACACATTTTTACATTTAGGTTCTTAATTTACAGTATATTATCAAAAACAAGGCCATTATAGAAGTTCAGGGGTTAATAAGAGTGATTGAAATCACTATTAGAGTGACATAAGCCTCAAAAAGATGAATTATACCATACATCAATATATTTCATATATAATAATGATTTACAAGGTAATAAATCAAACTAATTCTATTAATAGATAAACAAAAGAAATTGAATCATATTCTTCAAAAAGGGTTTCATAATGCCTATAAAGAAGACACAAACTGACGGAGAGAAGAGAGAGAAAAATACACGATCTATATATAATCAAAGGTTTATAAGGTAATCTTCTTAAAGCTTTAATAAAATATTTTTAGCCTTTAAATAAATTATTATCATGGCAATAATACTGAGATAGAACCTTTATCAGTTAAATGCAGGTTTCTTTAATTTAGCATCTGAATAAAGGCCAAAAAGATGATCATCAAAAAATGCAGGATTTATCTTATAAATTTCCAATAAATAAATAATTGTTAAAAATCACAAAAGAAATTATAACTAATCACAACAGGAAAAGTTTATTTTCTAGGAATATGAACTATGTTCTAACTGCTATTTCATCAGAAAGAGGACACTTATAAAGCCAATACAATGGTTCACACAACCAAAGAATAAACTCTGATAGTAAAACTAATGAAGAAAAATACCCAACTTCAAGTGAAATAAAATGCTGTTTCTGGAGTACTCTGAATTGAAGACAAAGACCCCAACCAAACCAGCACCTGGATTTGGCCCAGAGCACACTTTTATGGTCACAGAATAGCAGCAGGCACATTAAATTTCTCATATAAATGTGTTTTTCTGTAGACCTTTAATAGTGACAACTGCTTTCTTGTTTTCTATTATATTTAAATCACAACAAATAAAAATAAATTAATTTATGCAAATTTAATTTATATAAAAATTGATTTTGTTTTAGAATTTTTATAATTGGTTTGTTAGCTTGCACATGTTATCTCTAAAATATACTTGCAGCTTCCAACGTATAAGTATTCTCTATAAACTGCATTAATTAGAATGAATTGGATAGTAAGCAGTTTATTTTGGATTATTCACATCAATTTATTCCAGGAAGTTCTGTTTTATTAAGCTGAATTTAAAATAACATCTTAATCTATATTGTTGATTTTCTATCTATTGTTATCTCCAAAGTTTTATTGTAGTTAATAAAATGGCTATTCCAACTTATTAATGACAATAAAAATATTGTTTCAGGGCTGGGCTTGCTTCTTCAACCACTTGAAAAAGGGGTCATCTGTTAGAAATCAAAGATGAAGCAGGAGTTAAACTACCACTAACCATCATGGTGGCCAAGCAACATTTAAAGATTCCAGGCCAAAAATTAGCAGTCTGAACTACTCAGGGGACACACCCAGGGCCATTTTTGTAATGGACCTAGGAGGCCTCAACAGCGTTGGGGCTGCTGGGCCCAATTTAATAAATGCTCTATCAGACATCTCATTAAAGGCATCAAACTGATTGATTATTGACGTTGATTTGGCCATGTTGTATATCTTTTATCAAGAATTTATTCTGAAGATGCCCCTACCACCTACCAACAATCTTACTGACAGTTAAAAACTCTCCCAAGTCACTTCACATCATGCAGGAACAGAACAAGTAAGCACTGTGTAAAAGATTTATGCACATCAATGCCAGAACTCAGCCAAGTATCAGGAAGTGCCAATTAACATGAAAGAGAAGACAGAAACCATCTCATCAAACCCAGCCTTCACACTGCCCTATAAGAGTGCCCAACAGATTCCCAGCAATAATTCCAGCCCAATGCTGTAAAAACTAATAGAAAATTAAACCAACCATCTTCGGGCAACCAGGCCCCAGAAATCCAAAGCTCACATAGCATCCTCATCACATATAATAGTCCTAGATTCATTATCACTTTAGCCATCACTTCACTAACCAATAATAACCCTCAATATTAGACCAATTTCAAGCCTCAGCAAGAGAAATTTTCTTTCAGCTACAGCCCAATATGATCAGGTATGATACAAAAGGTACTTTTATTCCCTTGAGAAATTTCAGAATTCTTTCAGATGGAGTGAATGTAATTTCTATTTTCATCAGCTTTAATTACTAAATATCTCTTACATAATTGGAGCAGATACCCCACAGAAATCCTGAAACACTATCTACAACCCTAATCTACAAATTATCATCTAGGACCAAGCCCTGAAATGGATATTACACCCTCTTTTATCCTGTCCCTCTTTCTGCTGCTGAGGTTTAATCTTATGACCACAGCTGATCTAGGATGATTACTCTAATTATCTGCAGTATGACTTGTGCCAATAAATTACCTCTAGAGCCTGATATTCAGGTTGACTGACCTTTTCTACCTGACCCAATACACACTTTGTTTAGGGTACCCCAGCCTAGCAGCTAGCAATTATCCTGCCGGGCACAAGAGAAGGGCAGGAGCCAGATCTATAGGGCAAGGCTCACCACAAGATGAGAAATAGCTTGATGAAGCTTGAGACATCAGCCCAGTATCAAACTAGGCTCTATTGGTACCAGACAGGATCTAAAGACGGATCTATATTAATCCCTAATGGATTCAGGTCTGCTCCTGTTCCGCTCTACAATGCATTGACCTTATTTGCAGAGGAGTTGGATTCTCTCATCAATGAGTTTTTTGCTTACTGCCACATCTTCAAAAGCTACTGTACCAGATCTCTTCTAAGGCTACTTGTTCATCAGCTCTATTGATACCTGCCAGGAAGTCAGGCGTAGGTAGAGGCATTGGGTGACTGGGGACAGGGAACTGCTGGGCCAGTGGGTAATGCCCACCATAAGATGAGTGCCAACTTGATAACATAAGATAGGGACCGCCCAAGTAAGGACCAAGGGCTGGAGTTGGACGCCATGGAGTCCACCAAGCCTTTCAGAGTAGTGTAAAGTACTCCAAACAGCTATTGAACATAGTCTTGGCGGCAGTGGGTTCCATTGGGCAGTCAGGTTGTGGGTCAGAGGTGGGGTGATAGGAACCAGTCAGGCAGGCAGATGGTTGTCCTTGTCCTTGAATAACTTTTGGCAGCTTCACGTACCACTTCCCTTCATAACCTATAGTTTTGGTCTCTCTATTCCTTGCCAAGGGGTAAAAAATTAGTATGCTCTTCAAGTTGAACTCAGAGTAGGCGGAGTTTGGGAGTATCTGGTGAAATGCACTGGTCCAAAGGGTGCTCCAGGGGGACAGTATAGCACCAATAGTGGGTCAGCAGGCTGGTCACTAGAGTGGGTGTGTGCCTTGTTGTCTACTTGACTATAGTTGAGGTGGAAAATCACTAAAACTAAATAGGGTAGGACTTTCTTGAACCAAAGGCTCATAAGTCGTTATTATTGAAAACAACAATATGGCTATCCCCATATTGCTGGGGTTCTTATACCAGGTTATTTTGCTTCTTCATCTTTTGAGGACTTCAGTCCTGTGAAAAATTTGCTGATAGGGCATGGATCTTGGCTTAGAGGTTTGAGGGTGGCAGATCCTGGTTGTACTTGCTCTGAGGAACATAAGTGGTGGTGCTTTGTTCTGCCGCTGTTGTTTATCATATCACCTGAGCCGGCTAATTGCATTACCCATTCTGGACTGGAGACTGGCAGCAGCTGGTCATCTTTGGAAAGGCTAGCAGTAGGCCTTGTTTTAACCTCCTTTAGGTAAGCTACAACCTCTGTATAGGTCTGGGTGTTTGGTGACACAAGGTTGATGGCATTCTGGTGACTATTTAGGAAATCTTCCTTAACAAACTGGCAGGTTGTGGAGTAATTCAACAAATCAAGTTTGTGACTCAATTTGTCTTCAGAGGGTCAGGGTTTGATTCCAGGGTTTCCAATGCTGGTGTTGAGCTTTCAGTCTTGGCTGCTGGCAGGCCGGCGGGTTCCTGTCCCTCCTGGTTAGGGCAAGGCGTCTCCTGCAACTCAAGGTTTGGCTCAACTGGCAGTCTGGTGGGTCCCCCTCCATCCTGGTTGGCGCAAGCTATCTCCAGAGGGCCAGTGTTTGATTCCAGGGGTTTCAATCCATGTATTGGAATGTCATTCTTGACACTACCCAGAGAGTCAGATAGCAGCAGGCTTTCTAGTGTGAATGCTTCAGATTTGGGGTTGGGATGATACTCTGTAAAATGCATTAGATCAAAGAGCTAACTGTGTCATGGTCATATTTTTCCTGGGTGTGGCTTGGCCAAAGCGCTGCCACCCAGGTAAACCTGGCCTGAAGCCCTGCCTGCTTGCGGCAATCATAGATTTAAATCTAACAATTGATCACAAGTGGGTGGTGGCACAGGAAATTGGGTCCAAGTGGGGTGCAGATGCCCCACGCCCAATTTCCCTTCTTTGACCTTCTGGTCAACAAATCCTGACCTCAAAGGAGATCAGGTAACATCTTAAAGAACCACAATTGGTGATATCTGTAAGCTGTCTAAATATTTTATTCAAGGAGGCCACCTCATCAAGATGTACCCAAAGGCTTTAAGTAACAATTGTCCCCACCAAACTACCTTAGTAGTTTGATATTTTACTTTCAATAAATATCTTGCCTCAATGATTCACTTATTTTAATATTTTCCAATCAGATTTGTAATAACCAGACTGCTAGATTCTGCTTTCTCACCTCTACAATTCCCTGGTAATCTTCCACCTCCTGCTGAAATGATTCCTGAAACCCACGAAATTGAATGTGAGCCTATCTATGCTGCTGATTACTTGATGTTGAGCCAAATTAAGGTATTCCTGATGTACCTGTGCATAATCTTCTGCTGCAACTTTCCTTATTCACTCTTCAAGCGTTATCATTTACAAGTAAACACACATCATCTCCTCCTCATTGATAATGTCATCTTAATTTGGGTGTACATTCCCCATTTGATCAATTACAAAAAGCTCTCTCTACTTTACCCTGACATTATCAAACTACTCTAATTTTGATATATTTTATGGCCTGTGCATCTTTGTTGTTAGATCATTCTCTTGCATCATGGATATCTCAGTGGTGACTTCCACAATGCTCATTACTTCATTTTAGAGTATTTTTGCAGTGGTTTTCTTTCCCCTGTTATACCCATCCTTTGCAAAGATAGAGATCACACAACCTCGTTGTACTTTACTCTCAAGCCTCAAATTCTGGCAGCCTGCTCCTAGCCTTCCATCCCCTTTCTTAAATATTGCAAGAGAAATCTTGGCACTAACTGAGGAATGAACCCAGCATGGTTTCCCTCAGAAGCTTCTCAGCTTCTTACTCAAACAAGCAGAACCCAAATCCCATGAGTGGTGTTTGTCTATTCTTGAACAAGCACCAAACTCCTTTGATGATGTGTCAACCCTAATCCCTTTGGTGACGTTTCAAGCTCCAGCAACTTCCTCTTTGATTGACTACAAACCCCTGTTCTCAAGTTCTCAAGGCCCTCAACTTCTACCCTTGCACCTCAAGCAGTTTCAAGCCAATGCCAAGAAGTCATAACTCCCTGAAAGCGCTAAGCTTGCAGCCCTCTATCTCAGCCTTGACCACACCGGTCAAAGCCTGTAACCCTGGTTGCACCCTTCTGCTTCTGTCTCCAATATGATACAGTGCCTCCTGCAAGCAGTTGGGGGCAAGCTAGTGACGTCCCAGCAGCCAACTCAGCCCCTGTTATTGGAAGCTCCTCCCATGTTAAATTGCTTGCAAAATCAACAGGAGCCAGCCACTCCACAAGGGCCCATATCCCTGAAGGTTTCTCACTCTTTTGTGACTCCAGCCCCCACTCTGGCTATATCTCCTGTTGTCAGTTCTCCTCCTTAGAGTATTCCTACCCTGGCCGTGCTCTCCTTTTATGATATTGACAGCTCCAGTGCTACCCTGGCAAACTTGAACTCTACTGACTCCCAAGCACCCACTTCAGGTAACGCTACCAATGCCTGTAAACTTATACGCTTCAACCATAACTTTCCATTGCTATCCGCCAAGGCTCAGGCTATAGCAGATCTCCATGTTGCCACTATGAATAAGGTTGCGCTTACTCCTTGTCTTGAGCCTATTTTCATTGAACCTGTGATTTACCAACCCTTTATATCCTGGAATGAGGACCTGTTGTCCATTCAGACAGCTCCTCAACTCCAGGTACAAGTTGATTCCAATCACCCCCTCTATCAAATAAAACAAAGATGGGATATTTTTTACTTCATTGTTCCTTTGCTTCCACATCACATCTAACAAAAGCTGAAGCTTTAGTAGATACTGGTGCCACAGAAAACTTCATTTCAAAAGATCTGGTTGACAAGCTAGGTTTGGAATATAATCCTGGTGCTCTGTGCAAAGGAGGGTTATCCAATGTCTTCTGTTCATTCAGACTACGTTGCCTGTTATCCTTCTCCATCACTGATCATGCCTTTATTGCTGACTTCACAGTGGCAAAGCACCTGACATACCCAGTGATCCTAGGCATGGAATGGTGGCAGGAGCACAATATCACCCCAATCCTCAAAGATAACCTACTGAGGATTGCTCATCCTGCCAGAATTTCCTTGGAGGTACCAATGATCCCGTTTGGGAAAGAAGCCCCTCACATCTCAATGTCAGTCTCAGCAACAACAAAACACGCCACATCATTTGATGTCCTTCCGTTGTGCCTCTCCCACTTGCACACAGTCTTTGATTCTAAGCTGGCTGATGGTCTCCTCACACACTCACAATTTGACTTTGAGTTTAAACTCACTGTTGATTTGATGAAAGTTGCTTCTCCCATCTATCCCTTGAACTTAAAGGAGAAACAATGCTTAGAAGAATGGACAAAGGACATGGAAGCCAAAAGATCTTTAGGAAACCTTCTCCTATATGCTCTCCACTGCTGTTTGTTCAAAAGTCTGATGGATCATTACACCCCTGCATTGATTTTGGCAACCTGAACAATGTGACTGTACCGGACCCATACCCTATGCCCATTGAGTCTCAGATCTCCAGGGAGGTGGAGAAAGCTAGGATCTTTTCAAAGCTGGACCTCTTAAATGCTTTCAACCATATTCTCATCAAAGAAGGTCAGGAATGGCTCACCGCTTTCAGGACTAAGAAAGGCATCTTTCAGTACCAAGTCATGCCCTTTGGTCTAAAAAATGCCCCAGCAGTCTTCCAGAAGATGATTGATGCAGTCTTAGGTGACCTCATTGGGAACTGTGCTATCTCATACATGGACATCATCTTAGTATACTCTCTGGATGAGGAGTCTCATGCCACCCACCTTTGTGCTGTAGTGGAAAGGATCCAAAAGGCCAATCTTGTCATCAAACTGAGCAAATGTGAATTTTTCAAGAGTAAGGTTTCTTTCTTAGGAAATCTGATTTTGGAGAAAGGCCATGCCATTTCCCCTGACAAGGAAGATGCAATAAGGAATTGGCAGACCCTGACAAACATTACCCAACTCCGCAGTTTCCTGGGAACATGCAACTTCTTGTAATGCTTCACCCCCCACTTGTCAGTAACAGCAGCCCCCTTTACACTGCTAGTGGGAAAAGAACTCTGGAATGGTCTGCACAATACAATGCTGTATTCAATGCTGTTAAGAACATCATGTGTTCTGCAACCATGCTTCACCATTTTGATGCCTCCAAACCCTTCATCTTAGCCACAGATGCCTCCAAATTTGCCATTGCCTCAGTTCTTCTACAAACTGCTGATGATGGACTAGAATACCCTGTGGACTATTTCTCTAGAAAAATGAGATATGAAGATCTCAGCTACATGATCTATGACAAGGAGTTATTAGCAGTAGTAGAGTCTATGAAGTACTGGCAGCATCACTTTTGATCAGCCACACACCCATTTACAGTAAGGACAGACCACAAAGCCCTACTGTATTACCGGGAACCTTGTTGCTTAACTGAACGTCAGACCAGATGGTATGAAGTCCTAGTCAAGTTCAAATTTTAATACAAGTTTATCAAGGGTATTGATAACCATCTGGTGGACTCCCTCAGTTGCAACCCAGCATTCCTTCCAGACGTTAAGGCTGAATAAGAATTTAATACAAAGGTCATGATTCCCCCCAGCGCCATTCTATCCTCTCCTCCCATGGAAATAACCTGTACCCTAAGTGTCCAGGAACCTGCCAACCCAGACCTGGTAGCTAGAGTCAAGTTGCTGCAACCTTTAGACAAACGGCACCCCCAGTTGTTTAAGTTGGCAAGTCAATCTACTCCCCACACCTGCTACAGTTCTGAAGACAGTACCATACTTCACAATGATTGCCTGTGGGTACCTGATGGTGATATTTGCCTGGAAGTCATCAAGGCCCACCATGACAACATATTGGTTGGTCACCAAGGGAAAAATAAGACCATATAGATAATCTGTAGATAATTTGATTGGAGAGGTCTCACATCAGACATAGCTAAGTAATTGAAGGACTGTGTGGTTTGTCTAAGGTCAAAGCCCTCCTGTCTCAAACAGACAGGTCTACTGGTACCCCTAAAAATTCCAAATGGGCCATAGACATCTCTGTCTGTTGATTTCATAGTAGAACTTCCTCCATCAAACGGTTATGATGCAATCATGGTAGTAATAGGTTGTTTCACAAAGATGAGTCATTTCATCTCCTGCCAAACCACAATCACATCAGTCCAGATGGACAAACTGTTTTTCAACAATGTCTTTGCCCACCACGGAATCCCCCAAGAGATCATAAGTGACAGAGGTCCCCAATTCACAGCACAATTCTGGGAGTAATTCTCCAGACTCCTAGGCATTAAGTTATGAAGATCAACAGCCTACCACCCCCAATTTGATGGCCAGACAGAGAGGGTGAATCAATGTTTGGAAACATTTCTTAGATGCTACTCTAACACTGAACAAGATAGCTGGTCCCAAAACATACCAATGGCCCAGTTTTCTTACAACAATGCCCCACACTCCTCTTCTAATGTCTCCCCATTCTTTGCAAATTATGGCTACAACCCCCAATGTAACTTTGGCTCACTCTCAGGTAGAAAAGTGGAATTGGCATCCTCACAGGCAGCAGCTTTAAAAAGAATCCATGAAGAAGTCAAAGTGTCCTTAACTCATGACGTGACAACTTACAAGGCTTATGCAGACATAAAAAGAAGAGAGGGCCCAGTGTACAAAATTGGTGATCAAGTGCTGGTTGACTCCCGGAACATGTGACTAAAAGTACCCTGCCGGAAGCTAGGTCCCAAAAGAGTAGGTCCATTCAGAATCTTAAAGAAGATTGGATCTTCAGTCTACCAACTGGACATCATCCCTCCCTCCCCTCCCACATCTTCAGCACATTCCATGAATGCCTATTAACTAAGTATGAAGGTCCCCCTGTATCTACTCCTGACCCCATAATGGTGGATGGACAACTGGAATATGAACTGGAATCAATAATTGCATCCAAACTATCTCGCAAGTGCCTGCACTACCTAGTAGCCTGGAAGGGATACCCAGCCTCAGAAAACTGTTGGATTCCCCATTGCAACCTCACTCACGCCCAAGAAATGCTCAAGGGATTTCACGAAAACAACCCTCAAGCAGTAGGTCTGGTAAAGGCCACCTTAGCTGCCATGAAACTCCCTTCTGCCCACAAGAACTATGCATTGGCAGCACTCCCAGGAGGCGGGAAGTCCCCGTTACCAAAGAAAGAGAGTAATGTCATGGCCATAGTTTTCCCGGGTGTGGCTCAGCCAAAGTGCTGCCACCTGGGGAAACCCGGCCCAAAGCCCTGCTCACTTGCGGCAATTGTAGATTTAAATCTAATGATTGATTGCAAGTGGGTGGTGGTACGGGAAATTGGGTCCAAGTGGGGGGTGGATGTCCCACGCTCAATTTTCCCTTCTTTGACCTGCTGGTCAACAAATCCTGACCTCAAAGGAGGTCAGGTAACAGCTTACAGAATCACCATTGGTGGTATCTGTAAGCTGTCTAAATATTGTATTCAAGGAGGCCACCTCATCAAGATGTACCCAAAGACTTCAAGTAACAATTGTCCCCACCAAACTACCTTAGTAGTTTGATATTTTACTTTCAATAAATATCTTGCCTCAATGATTCACTTATTTTAATATTTTCCAATCAGATTTGTAATAACCAGACTGCTAGATTCTGCTTTCTCACCTCTGCAGTTTCCTGGTAATCTTCCACCTCCTGCTGAAATGATTCCTGAAACCCACAAAATTGAATGTGAGCCTATCTATGCTGCTGATTCCTTGACCTTGAGCCAAATTAAGGTCTTCCTGATGTACCTGTGCATAATCTTCTGCTGCACCTTTCCTTATTCACTCTTCAAGAGTTATCATTTACGAGTAAACACACATTGTCTCCTCCTCATTGGTAATGTCATCCTAATTTGGGTGTACATTCCCCATTTGATTGATTATGACAAGCTCTCTCTCTACTTTACCCTGACAGACTGTGTGAATGAGATCAATTATTTGCGGAGCCTGTGAATAAGTGGGTAGGGGTATTAGAGGGAGCTGATGGGCCAATGAGAACAGATGAGAGTTATTTTAAGACTATTTCAAGGTAAAGTACAAGTTGTGTGAATTAATGATTCATAAATTTCTATTTCAGAGTGATGATAGAGTCCAGGTCTCAGATCTCAGGGGGTTCAGGATCGAATTTCTGGGTGCCGGTTTGTTTGGCTTGGTCTCCTAGAATTCTGGGTGGGTCAGCCATACAGCCTGATATGGTTAAGGGGCACTGGGATGCTGGGGTCACTTTCTGGCCTTGTTTCTTAGAACTTCTGTGAAGAGTCTTCTTTTCAGGCTCTAGATTCTTGAGGTCAGGCTGATCAGCAAGATCAATGGCCAGGTTTTTTAGTTAATAATAGTTTTTTAAAATATTTTTTTATCTTAGCTGAGAGATCAATCATAATTTCACTGTGTCAGTATAAGCCTTTGGGAACCTGGACATTCTTTAGGTGCTATTTATCCCAATCAAATATACAGCATTTCCTTCCAAGAAATTAAAATTTTGTTCAAGCTTGTGGATGGGCTTGCAGGCAAAGAGTTAATCCCAACATATCCTGATATGGGCTGAAAATTTGACATCTCACATGTCGGCAAGCCTGTTTGACCAATTGTTATCCAGCACAAACTTTCTGGGTTTCTTGAGGCCCGGCAGTCTACTAGCCCCTTTGATGATTAGGAGTGGGTTCAGTCTTTAATGAGCTTTCATTGTTGGCGCTGACACTTTTCTGTATTAAGCTATGATGACCTGATACCTGAAAACTTAGAGCAATGCCTCATCTCCTTGGTACATGGTAGCTCCAGGCCATGGTATATTGACCCAGAAGTTAAGTTACAGGTGGTGAATATACCACAATGTTTTAAAAATAGCTTACTGAGTGTAATTGTGATGTTACCTCGAATTTAAGTTTTTTGACTTTTGGCATACAAAATTTTGGGGAGGGAATGTAAATTTTAATTCTAATAGTTCAATCAGTCAAGTCTTGCAATAATCGAGAATCACAATAGGCTTCAATAAACTGTATTAAATTCTAGAAGCTAAATGGCAATATAAAAAGTGTTCAGCAATGGGAAATAGAGGTTCCAAAGGGTTTAAAACAAGGATCTTACAGTGCTATTAAGCTAACTTCTGATAAAAGCTTTTATTTTAGATCCGCAAGATGAAGGTTCCCTACCATATCTCTCTTTTCGGTGACTGCTAAGGAGCAATGGGATATTCGGCTGGTTAAGCTTTATTCAGCTGATCCCATCGTTACTGATCCAACTATTTCCATACCTTTTTAAAAATTTACATCGGCAAAAGTTTAGATTAGCCATATGGTTTATAATAAAAATATATATAGCTATTGGTTGACTTTTGATTTTAAAATCTTGACCTTTCAAAGCTAGCTTAATTACATCCAACGCCGAAAATAAAATCAAGTTCCACTTTGAACTCCCGAGCTTTACTTTAAATTTATTTTAAATGTTTTAGAAAAGGTTACGCATGAGAGTTTTAAAGCTGGATCAAAATAACAGAGAGTCGGTGGCTATGGAATTGATTGAGGTATAGGGTCTTTCCTTAGCTTTGTTATTATGCCCCATAATTAACGATATACGATGGCAGGCTCTAAGCTGTGTTGATATAGTTGCATAAGGATACTTTTCCCGTGGTTGATTTTATATTGGTATTTATTATGCGACAAGGGTTTCTGGGTTGACAAGGCTTCTCAATCCCAACAAGCGGAATATAAGTATGAGAAAGGCTGTTTGTCCAAAGCTTTAAATGTTATTTGATTTGGTATGCACAACAAAGCTAGATTCTATTGTTAAGCTGGTATTTATTTTAATCGATTTAAATATATGCGCTTATAGCACTTGGTGTTGCTTTCTGTACGCCGTACCTTAAATGTCATATTTGGAAATTTTGAGGTTGGATCCAAGCTTGGCGAAAGCACTTCTTGATGTCCAGTCAGCGGAGATTAGATCCACTAGACAGGCAGAATAGCATCCATCCAACTTGAGATTATTTGAAATTTAGATCGTCGATTCCATATGCTTGGAGTCTATATTATATTCTATCGATCCTATCAGGCTGAATAAAATAAAGCAGTAAGAATTAAAGAGAGGTAGCAATTATGAAAAAGTAGGCATAATATTTATTTTGGTAGCACATTATTTATGGCCGACGAGATCGAACCATTGGGCGGTGCATGAGTAACCGTCATAGTCGAAATTGTCTTTGGGATCGCAATGGCATTTCAGGTTGAGATTCTTTTCAATCGGGCAGTGTGAGTAAGGAGGATGGGTATAACCTATGGTATTAAAAAAGTGGATTTTTTCCCGGGGAAGCATAAGGGACGCGTAAATAGAATGGACAGGTGCATCGCCCCAGCGTTCATAGAAGAAACCACCGGCACGGTCTAAATAACCGAAGAAATCTAAATATTGTTGATCGCGCCAAAGGTCAAAGGAGGCGATCTCAAAGTTGGACCAGAAGTGGCAGAGGTTGTAAGTTTTCCCTTTATCCCCCGATATAAAGTCCATGGCGTTGTCCTTAGGGAGCTTTGGGCGCAACTTGCGATCATCTAACCATGAGTTAACGGTAGCCCAAAGGGTGGGAATAGTTGACTCATATTCATGAAGGGAAATAGTAAAGCCATATTTCTTATCGTTCTGATGCATATATAAGAAGGGATCTTCGTCAATATCACATGCAAAGGAAACACCTGGCTCAACACGCCAGTAATAATCATACTTTAAAGTAAGGTTATGGCGGAAGAAGAAACCTGACTCGAAGCGACACATGTGGCGGTAAGATTCAGAGCCACCATAGATAATATTATCTCTCTCCATCTGCTCACGACCCTGACGGGCCTTGTCTTGGTCGATGTAATCAGGATAGGACCAGTGTTCCTTGGGAATAAGACCGAATTCAACCTTGGCTTGGGTAAGGGCTTGAACATTCTTCATGAATTCATCAGTGAACGGGACATCATTGAGGAAGACATATGGATAGTTGTGGTTCCGGTTAAAACGATCCTCTAGCTGGCGCATAGACTTGCGCCAATCCTGTAGCTCTTTATTACGAATAAGAATAACAAAGCAAGCCTTGACTTTATTCTCTTGGGGCTGAGGAGGAGAGCCCCTAGTCCCCATCAGTACCACTGAGCTAGCCTGTCCCATGTGGCTCCTGTCCTGATGCATAAACAGGTAAAGTAGCGGCAGGATGGCGCCAAGGAAGATGATGGTGAATATGCCTGTCCTTGAAATACGTATCATAGCTACAAACAACAGACAATTAAAATTAAGCTGCACTAAGTCTTGGCAACCGCTACTTGATATCAGAATCTATTGAGGCTTAAATAACATGATCCCAGCTATTGATTTGACAATTCCCCACCCACTACCATGACTTCCTCGCCCTCTGACATGTTTTCTCTTCTTGTTTTAGCCTTATGGGACACCCGTTTTTTAAGCTCACCAAGAGTCCCAATGAAACCCCACATCACATCATTTACACCTGATTTCAGTCGTCACTCAAGCTTATCGCAGACATGAAAATAATACCACCAGCACCCACTTTCTTATCGACTCATGGTCACCATTGGAGCCACGAGCCAGCTTAAAGAAACCTTTTATTAAAGTTGATCGGAACCCCAGGCAATTAGCACAATTCCATCAACTGCTTTGCAAAGCACTCAACCCATCAATAAATTGGCAATCTAAACCTTTACCAGCCTGCCAAGCTTGTTGTCTGGGCACCAGATGAGGTTCAGTATTAAATCATCGTGGAGTCGTAAGTTGATCATGCGACATCCCGCCGGTTGGAAGGGTTGCTTCCTCTTAGCCAGATCTACCCTTTCACAATGAGTATAATACACATGGCCTTCCACACGGCAACACTCTTCATCCAAATCATCGCATCTCTCTTGCTGCTCGGATGAACGTTATGTTTAAAGAGGGGTATCTATTTATACCAAACATCACCAACTTGAACATGTGCCATTATTTTGGGGATTGGCATACTTTCTGAAAGATATGGGTTATTATTTTTCTTGTTATGCCCAAGTGCTGGACTGATTATTTTATAACTTAATTACATTATTCATATTCAAATTATTCAGAAATGTCAAAATACAATTAATGCCAAATCTTTCATTGATCTTGGGCTTAGATGTTTTTTTAAAAGATAATTTATCAATTTTAGAATTGAAAATTGCACCTTTTAATATTGCTGGAAATATCTTAAGTGCTACTACATACTACAAGCCAAAAATATTTATGATGGGTTGCATGGGAGAGTAATAGCAGCCCCAAAGCTATAAATGCTATTACCCTATCTTTGGCTCATCATAATTATTCTTAGTTTTTTTCAAAAAAGGTTGTTGTTTTTGAAAGACTGATAACTCTATTTAAAATACACCCTCTAGCAAGCTGCCCTACTTCATGAGCTTGCCCTAATGCACCACTAGCATCTTCTGATTTTTTTTCTCTGGTATCATCATGTGATTTCAAATGATAAGTTATCTCAGAATATTTGAGAAACTTTCAAATGTTAAAGGTGAAGTATACAACTTCCCATCTTTCATCAAATATGAAAGATTAATGCACAGATTCTTAACTTCAAGCTCTCTCCTTATAGGCCTAACTTTTCTTTCATAAATATAAGAGAATGGCTTTTGAGAAATGTTTGAGCCTGATAGTACTGATTTATATAATTCTTTTCTTTTTTCTTCTTGCTCAAAAATTTTTTAATATAAAGCTCATTTTCTTTTTCCTTTAACATTTTTTATATCACACCCAAGTGACCATCAACAATGCTTTTTCCATGACATTCCACAAAACAATTATATTTTATAGAACCCTTAATATATTTAGGTGCCTCTTTAAATAAGTAATATAAAAATTCATATGATCTAAAATGATTCCCATTATCAGTCCATACTTTGATATTATTTATTTTTTAAAACTTATCTGATTTAAGAAGACTTATTAGACATTCACCTGAAACAAAGAATCATGAGACAATATTTGAGATAAAAAATCATGATATTCATATTTGATTTTATTGTTTTCTTTAAATACTGATGCAAACCCCAATAAAAAATAGGTCTTTTGTAATAAAAACAGTTATTGGTTTTGATTGGACCACTACCAACTTTTAAATTCTCCTTAAAATCTATAACTATAATACATGATCCATTATCTAATTCATTGATATCTTTCTTATATTCACTATTTTGATGAGCATAAAAGTCTTGGTGCTGATTAATGGCTTTTAAGTCACTGCTTATAGATTCTGGTAATAATAAGTTTTTACTTTCCTATTCTTCTTTTCTTTTTTCTAAGAATGATTTTAATTCTCAAATATTACACATTTCAGTTTGTCTTTTACTCTTTATTATATTTTTAGGGATTAATTTATAGTAAGTAGAAATTGAAACTGAAATTTCATTTTTTATTTTCATATTTTCATGTATTTCTTTTTTGTTTCTAATAGAGAATATTTTATTTCAGTTGAATATCCATTTGTTTCTTTTTCAATGTCTTTATAATTTTTTCTGGCGCTTTTTTGTAAACTGGCTTGTTTCAAAAGAACTTTCCAGTAGGGTTTTAATTATTTTTTGATTATTTCTTTTTTTAAATGAATAGTTATTATTTTTTGGCTTCTTTTATTTAAGCTTACATTTTTATTTTTATTTATTTTTCTTGAGTAAAGTTGTTTTAAAATCTATGGCAACAAACAAAATGAACTCAGATTTAAACAAAGGAATTCAGATTTAAGCAAAATTAAAATGAACCCAAACCTATTGTAAATCAATATAGATTCATTTATTTTTAATTTTGTTTAAATCTGAGTTTATTTTGTTTAAATCTGGATTGTTTTTGCTTGTCACCATAGCTTTTAAAACTACTGTATTCAAACTCACTTTTGATTATATTAAATCCCATATCAGTAAGCTCTTTTAAAGAGTAACCAGAGATCTCAAGGCTGGGAGATACTTTTGGGGAGAAGATTTCAGAAGATCCTTTAAGCCATCAATTATCCCATTTAGTTTCTGATTTTGAATCAAAGGAATGAACTCTTTTTTCTAAACTCAATTTGAGTGAGGAAGTGATTGATGAAGGAATTGAGACTGCCTCCAGAAACAAAGAGGAACACTTTCTTTAGCATAGTAATTCTTTCTCTTTTTGTTGATGCTCCCAATGAGGAAAATGACTGCATGGCAGAGGTGAAGTTAACAGATTCCATAATATTGTATTTATGATTGATGATAAAGAGATGCTTTGTAGAGATGCCTTGCAAAAGAATACTGGCTGCAGGAATGATATATTTTTGTAAAGATAGTTTGAAGTAAACCTTGGGTGGTGCTTTATCTCTTATATACCAAGCCTTATGACATCATTCTGAAAGAAATAATGTGATAGCTTTCATTAAAACTTCAACTCAAATTTATATTCCTAAAATTAATGAAATACCCAGTTTTCATGCACAAGTGATATATGTGTATCAGCTAAGCATCAAATTACATCATATCCTCTTTAAAATCTAAGCAAATCAATTAAAATGATATATTAACTTAATTATAACTCTTTTGCATATTTTTAAAATGATAAAATTTTAAAGAATTATATTTAAAAATGCTTAATTTGAGGTTCCAGTTCACTTGAACCTCAAAACTCATCTAAACAGCAAATAAATCAACGTCCTAACTTCAAACTACCATAAAATCCCAAATAATTGAGCTTTTTAAACAAAGTAAAATGCAAAAATAATACTCTTGATCTTATCTTTAATTTCTTTAAAAAAAGGTATATATAATTAATAAAAAGTAACTTTTTTAGCTTAAAGCAATCTATTTTATTTTGTTATCAAAATAACATAAAAAAATATGGCATATGCTCTTAATAAATTGCTTTTGCTTCAATATTCAATATAGTATACCTATTATTATTTTAAAGCAAATAGAAATATACAATTCTTAGCTTCATTTTGATAGTTTACAGTGTGGAAAAATATTAAATTTTTGTTGAATTATTACTGTTTTA